>JAOUQW010000014.1:7843657-7857653 GCA_028565825.1 Olivaichthys viedmensis
GAAGTTGCTGTTCTCTCTCTCAGTGAACAAAGCTTTATGTATTGCTCTTCTGATGGTGAGGTCACTTTTGGTCTGTGTCTGATCGTGTTTTGGATACGACTGATCCAGTTTCAGCAAATCGTTTTAGAGTGCCATACAGTGGCAATGAGAAAAATCCCAGATTTTCAATGTGGTCTCAGACTTTTAGACCCCACTGTGTATAACCCATTAAAACATTTCAGGATGGAATAGATGGTCTCAAAAAATAGAAGGTGAATTCTATATAGTTTCCAGCTGCAGACATCTAGTATTAAGGATGCACTGGGATTCTTATCTTTCTCCTTCCCATTTCCCACTTTGTCTCAATTTAGTTTTTGGTACAAAATATTGATGTTAAATGACGCTAACAACTGCACTGTTCAATCAGCATAAAGTCTAATCGGTGGCTTTCTTTATGGTTTGCCAGTGCCTGCCATTTCACTGCATCAACATGGCAAAAGACACGTGGTACAGTGTGAAATAAGATTGCACAGCACCGGCACCTGCAATAGGAGATACCATTATCCATGTCCCTACTAATAGTTATGTATTCTGCAAGAATACTTTTTATTTTGCTCCCATCGTGCTCCAGCAGGAACATAGCTGAATAGGGGAGGAGACATTGGGGTAGAATAGTGAAGCTTGCTAATTTCCATTCAGATTAATTAGCGCATATTTTTAATTGGAGTCTGGAGTGAATAGGCTGCTGTGGGTGAGGGAGTTCTCTGTGTGGAGTGGAACGAGCTGATAAGGAAATGCGTGACTGCGGCATACGCTAATAGCTCCAGCGTCATCCAAATATGAAATGCAATCACTTTTACTCTCTTCACTTGTTTTGCATGTAGATACATAGAAGATAATCTTGAGGTTCATTGTATGGAATCATAAAGAAAATCCAGATTTTAGTGTTCCGGACCTGAACAGGACCCTCGTGTCCATAATTACTGTTTTGATTTTGATGATATTAGTACAAACACTGTCAATACCTGGTCAAGTGAAATGTAGGAGTAGGATTGTGCAGTTTGGGTGAAGTCCATTCTCCATCACCTAAGGCATTTCAAGCCCCGGTTATAATCTCACCAGGCTCAGTCAGTCACTTAAAAGCAGGTTGCCCATCCGTAAGAAAGAGGCAGTGGATGAGCGAGTGAGAGACATGTTACTTTCTGAGCGCAGTGTGACTCACTGCTGAACCATCAGTCCTCGGCTAGTAAATCTCCGTGGAAATTCACCATGTTGGGAGAAATGGAAAGCACTTATCCCCCAGAAATTAAGAGCAGAGTGGCTGCTAAGAATTCTCAACGAGTAGGAACCAGTTGTAAAATTTCGGAGGAAAGTTTGCTGTAAAGTTCGAGACCTTTTATTTTTAACCTTTTTTAAATGCTCACTCGCTCGCTCAAATACGTGTAGCAGAGGATTCTCCCCTAGGAGAGCCATCACTCGGTTCCTCAAGGGTTCTTTAGATGGATAACGGTTCTAGCTTTTTAACGAGTTATTACTTGGAATCTTTTCTGAAAAGGAAACGGTCCAACATTTAAGGCTCCCCCAGAAAGAGCAAATCGGAAAAAAAAACCTTTAGGGTGCTAGATGGAACATTTTTTTTCCCCAAGAGTGTACTCATGTACAGTATTTTTGGTGTAATACAATGTAAACCCTTTTGAATTTGATTTACTTTTACAATCATTCATTCTGCGCATGTGCATTTGCAGCCCAACGCACAATGGGTGCAAAAAAAACGGTTCTGTGAGGAAAGTTTAAATTAGAAATGTTCATGTTGACACTAAATTCCGCGCCTTGCATGCGCTTAAATTTCAGGTTCGGATGTAATTTACACATTGATTTTACAGATTTTCAGTAGACTGCCAAGTTTAGGGTATGTGTAAACGGTTCAATCTGAATTAATTCGTTCGAATTGTTGAAAATCTCTGCATGTTATCATAACCACTGTCCACTTTCATTGCAACACTGCTGTTAAAAGCAGAACAACTTCCACATTTGAACAACAATTGGCTTTGATTATCTCCTCTAAAAATATTCAAGTCAGCCACCACACTATTCAGTGCAGCCCTACATACTTTAGACCGGTTGTGGAGATGAGCACAGGCAAGAAAAGCACCAGGGTGCTCTGTAAAAGCACTGCTTCCCATTGATGACAGTGTGTGTCCCATTTTCAGTATTGAACATTGTGGGATGTTTTTGTGGGCAATTTTTGCCTCACTGATTCCTGATCGTCCAGTTTCTGATGTCCCTTGTCTTTGGCTTCTTGTAACCTGTACAAACATGTAACATGGTGCACTGTATTTAGATTTTGAAATATATTAGGAACAGATTGCAATACATTACATACATAATGGATTCTAGCAGCAGTTATCCGTCATGGGCAGCTAGAAATAGAAAGCCTCATGTTAATTAATGTAAGATTAGGCATGTATCATGAATAAAATATGACTTTCTTTGCTGCCCAGCCAGTGTTATAGAGAAAAAGGAAGGTGGTGTTGGTAGAGGGCTGTGAGATAAACGGCTCCCAATGTCCGACATCGTAACTACTACATTTGACAAAAAAAACCCTGAAAATCTCACTGGCTGGTTCTAACTTTCTGCCATTTTACGAGTGAATGTGCATGCAGCACACACACGCTCACATCTCACTGTTGATGTCATGTTTTGTATATTCAGTTTGTCCTGCTCACAACGTTGCTTGTGCCGTAGGGTTTTGCCTAATATTTAATTCCTTGAGAAATAGCCAACTATCGAAAGTCTATAGACAGAGATCAGTGTTTTCATGACTGGCCATATCTCATATTGATTGTGTGTCTGCCTTTTCTACCGCAGTCTACTACTAATTCTTTGCAAATCAGCACTATAGATCTTTGCAAGTGAAAGAATCATTACGAATCCAACAGGCTGCAGGAATTTGTTTTTTTTATTTATTCATTGTTTAGAGGAGAATGGCTTCCAGTGGAAAAAAGCCAGTCGGCCGTGCATCACCCTCCCATCAGCTGTGAAAGAAGTGAATGCTTTTATTGCTCTGAATGGAGAGTGATGAGGCAAGGAAATCCCGCTGTAAGTTGAGCCACGGAGGCTGAACGTGCTGATTGTTTGTAGATGAAGCAGGTTGGTCCCATAGACACCCAAGACCGCTGGAACTAAATGCTTTATTGCAGCAGCAACTTGCCACCGTGACCGCCGTTTCCCATTAAACTAACACCTGAAATTGTGTGTCAAGAGTAGAGTGGTAATTAAGTTTAGGTTTTTAGTTGTTTTAGATTTCTCTTCTGATATGGTTTAACTCTGAGCCAAAGTAATAAAATGGTTAAGACACTATAATGGAATTAGCTGAAAACAAAATAACCATTAGTAACTGTCACGTGTTATTTATGTATGCAAATTTATGTTCTGGCAAAAATGCTGAAGCAGGACTTTTCCAACCATGACCCCAATGTGTTTGACAGATGCTGTCGAACCCCTGTAATGTGATATATCATCACTCGATCAAGATGGCTTCATTTAGAGAAATTGGAGTGCACAATCGTGTGTGTCTGTGTGTGGGGTGTGGTTATTTGAATATCTGGATTTTCATTCTCCTCTTAGTATTCATTGACTTAATCACATATTCGAATAAGGCATAGAACAATTTGGAATTAAATCAATATAATGTACTGTATGTACTGTGTGTATATATGTGTGTGTGTGTGTGTGTGTGTGTGTATATCATGTGTTATATGTTTTTTGGCTGTTCATGTGATATAGAATTGCAAAGAATGTCGACACACAAGCAGCTGATAGTGTCTCCTGCCAAGCAAAATGGCGATTTTTAAACGGATCTAATACTTCTGTGCAGCGGAGAGAGTTTTTTTTTTCCTACAGTGGCACTGGTTGTTAATCATCTCCAAACACGGCTCAACCCTGAACACAGGCTTGTATTTTATAAAGTGCGGTCCTGTTAATGTAACATTGTTGTCTGAGTTTAATGATATTAACAATATTGTAGCCTCGCCTTTTTAGTCTGTTTCATTAAAGTGAAGTGAAGTGTTTGTGTTTGTTAGTGTTTTTGCATTTTTAAGCTACTTGTCCTTGTTGTTTATTTTGGCCATTTGATATATTATAGACACAAATGTAATTTAATATGCCATTTAAATAGGCTATAAATATTTTTGTTGGATGTTTTAGACACAGGCTCCACATAAAATTGCATGCACTATTTGTGTTTGAATTTATTTATTTATTTATTTATTTATTTCATTTATTAATGACAATCAAAAATGCTTTCTTGTTGATATTCAAACACTGTTCATTTAAAATCGGGCGTTTGTGTCACGTCTCGGGCGGCATTTGCCGGTAAATATGAACTACAACTCCCAGAATCCCCAGCACGCCACAGCAGCACGCGTCTTTGCCTCGTTTAGCTTTTTTGCCGATCGTCTGACCCTTAGCCCGTTTCCCGACTTCAATTCATGCCTTTTCCTTGAATATATGTTTGTATGTCCTGCACTGTAAATAAACCCAGCACTTGCATCCATAAAACTACCCTGTGTGTGTGTAAGCACCCACCGTGACGATGTGCAAATAGCAAAAATCATTAAATGCGCATCTCTAGTGATTTCTGGTTGTGTGTGTGTTTGTAATGCACTCTGA
This sequence comes from Olivaichthys viedmensis, assembly GCA_028565825.1. Lineage (NCBI taxonomy): Eukaryota > Metazoa > Chordata > Actinopteri > Siluriformes > Diplomystidae > Olivaichthys > Olivaichthys viedmensis. Next base: position 7,848,308 of record JAOUQW010000014.1, read on the forward strand.
ATACACATAGATTGGCAACCTCTTGACGCCAAAGCTTGAATTGAAGCATTCATATGAGTTTTTGTGTGTATGTTTGTGTAAGTTTGTGTGTGTGTGTGTGTGCGTGAGAGTGTGTGAATTTTAGGGCCTGTCTGAGGCACTGATGTGAACATGGCCCAATAAAACAGAGAGACTGGGAACAGACAGACCCATGGGCAATGCAAAATGCAAATATTGTATAAACAGCGGTAAACAGAATATCAGGATTACTCTTCCTCAAGCTCGTTGGATAATGGCATAAACAAATGTATTGGGGGTCACTGCTTTAGTTCTGGTTCAATGATATCTTTAATGATTTGCTCTTTCTCTTCTGAACTCTCTAAAGGCAGAATTCAGGGCGTGACTTTGTCTGTTAGTGTAGAGCCGCTGATATCGTAAAGACGTGGTGAGTTGTTGACATCATCACAGTTTCGTGGCTTCAGGCTGTGTTTGTCATTTCCTGCTATGAGAAATGAAAAGTGTTTTTCCTTTTTTGATTGCTTCATCATTTCATATCCATCATGTCATTCCCTTGGTGTGGTCTGTCAGTCTGGAACAGTCAGCAAGCCAGACCGTTGAATGTGTCTGGGTTCATTGATGCAATGGTCAGCGAATTGATCCACTGTTTATTCTAAGTACGGGGATGGACACTTCCACGGCCGCCTCTTTTGCGCAGAATCGATTTTTCATGCAGAATGGAGCAGTGAGCACACCGAGCCTCCCTGCTCTGTCCTCGTCTGGTTCTGGCTCAATAGTTCAGCCCTGCTATGGGAATTCCTCTGAGGTTTGAATAAATGCTGCTTTTTATTCCAGCGTAGCACTGAACAGAGTGAGTGAAAGGGTGGCGGGAAGCTGCCGCCCTCTCCCAGTCTCCCTCGCCATCTGTTTGTTTGTGAAGCCTCTGTCTACTAGTGGTGTGGAACGGGCTTTTGTTAGTTGGGGGAAAAACAGCACAGCAGCTCCGATACCCTGCTTGAGGAGGGCCTGGGGAATAGATCTGCCAGCCAGAGTAGCGTGGGCTTCCCTGTAATTCGTATGCCTTGGGTAGGGGTGTGAAAATATACCCGTTTAAACTTGATTCTAGGTGCTTCATTAGCCAAATACTTCAATACTTGGGTTACCACTTAAATGGGGTAGTATGCGTTACGACCTTTTGTTGTATTTCTCTGTCTGTTCCATGTGTTGTATTTTTTTTTGTGTGTGTGGAATATAAGTCTGGACCATCTGAAGTCTAAATGGTTAACCATTCGTTCTCAGCGGTTATGTAATTCCAAAATAAAAATAAGAATGCAATTCATAGGTGATCATCGAACAAATGGTTAAATGGAATTACGTCACTGTCATGCAGATCTGGCATCCCCAGATATGGAGTAGATGTAACACCTTCCAAATACACTGTTGTTTTTGGCTTTATCCATGCCCCACGACCTTGCCCTACTCTTTCCCAGTACAAAAGCAGCATTGGAAATGGCCTTCCTATGATTAGGACAAGATTCACTCTTCTCGTTGAGCATCGTGTAATTAGCAAAGCAGTCACACATGATCCGTACGTTTTTCTTTTTGACAGAGGACCTGAAGAAGCATAATTAATCTTCAAAGACCTCTCCTCGCCTTAATGAGCGCGGTCCGGAAACAAGGGATTTATTTGCATCTTGTTCTGATGGAGCAGGCAGGTGTCAGATCGAAATAAGGGCCCACTTCACCTCAATGCTGTATGACCACGCACAAACGTGTGCCCCGCGGGTGACACGCCTGGCAGCTTAATTATGCCTAATGACAAGGAAGAGCTCTGCAGAACGTTTGGAAGCTTCAACCCCAACCTGCACCCTGCTCAACGTCATTAAAATCAGCACACGCCAGACTTTAATTTTCTCCTGCAGAAGCGGGAGAAAATGAGATGGCAGTCTGACACCTAGACACGATTTACAATTTAGAATAATCTTTGCCGGGTGAATGGTAACCCGCAGTGTGCGAATTGTCAGGGGTGTTTGGTTAATGGCCATGTTGCTAAATGAGGGGCTTCTACATGATGGTAAGTGTCTGTAAATGGGGAGGCATTAGCAATAGTCAATAGCAAACTTTTTCTCTTTCGTCTGTCTTGAATTGTTCAAATGTAATAGTGAAGTTAGGTGGTTATTTGGGGCTGAATTTGTGTGAAAATGTTTTGTCAGGTTGGTTTTGCTATGGAGCCCTTTTTGAATGAATGGTTCCCTGCTCCTGAAGCTGGCATATTCCATACTGCTGTGTAAGAAGAATGATGTGGTATTATACTGATATAATATTCACCTGTCACTGCTGTATTTTTGGCTGCGAATATCCTGCAATCCTCCCGAAATACTATATGACCTCCCATTTCATTTCCTATGACCTTTTTTAAGAAATATAGCTCACTGCCTGGACCTGGACCCCCCCTCCATTGTACTTCTGTGCCTGACTCAGGACAAACCTAAATTAAATGACTTCTTATGATTCTGTACCGCCTTATAATTTCATTTTGTGTTTTAAGTTAAAAAAAAAAAAAAAAAAGTTTAGCTCTAATCTTGTCTGGTAGCATTCGGTTTGAGCTGGTAATCAATAAACTGTCTGCCTGCTATCAATCATCACAGCAGGGCAGAAGTAAAACTATGAGCCTGGTTTAGTACAACCCCCCCTCGTGAATGATTGAGGAGGGTCAGATACCCAGTGGGCTAGAATCCTGTACTATAAATCAATATCTTGGCAGACAGTGTAACTGCTGCTAATGTGCTAATGCAGTCATTTACCCAAAGCCAGAGAAGGAGCTGGAAACCTATTAAGGTGACTGGATTTTCAGCATCACTGACCATTTTACAATACAGATTCAACTTTAAATAAACAGCGATCATATGATTATGTAACGATTTATATGTAATGGCATTTTTTTTCTTTAATTGAATATGATGTTTCAGCCTCTTTGGAGAAAATGAAATGGCACTGACCGAGTCTGGCTAAAATCTACTGCAGTATCAGTAACAGAACAATCCGAGACATGCCTCTTTATCGTGATTTAACACGTACACCGCTTCAACCTTGAGAGCCACGTGAAGCTAACATTTTTCATCCTTTTCATCCCTGTTAGGGAAAACCCTACCATTTTTCAGTTTCATATCTAAAAGTAGGGCATTTAAGCTCATACCTTGAACCGTATCCATTCCATTTTGGATTTTCTGAAAGATTTCTTTTTCTGGGAACAAAAATAAACTCTTATTTTGCGGGCGACATTTAATTAAACTAGGCTAGAAAGGTAATGGACTATTTAGTTATGATTTCAAGTAATTTTCCTGATTAGGCAAATACAAATTCATCTAAATTCACCATGTATATAATAGGATAGAAACAAATCTAGAACAAGACATGGTATACATGTCTCTACATTTTTAGCTCTCATGCCGGTTTTTTATTTATTTATTTTTTCTTTTTTGTCTCCCTCTCCCTCGGTGCATGGGAGTAGTAGTGTGCTGGGTGCATTATCAGTTTGGCCATAAATAGATGAATGGAGAATCTCCTTTATCATGAGGCTGCTGTTGGTGTTTGTAGAACTGCAGCTTTATAAAGATTAGCTTGGGAAGCCGTCTCCGACAGCTAGAGGGGAATTCAGATTAGTTTGCTTTTTTTTTTTTTAGGCCTAGTGATTTAGAGGCTCCGTTATCGAGTAATGCAAGCAGGTGATGAAGGGACATAACGTGAAACTGAGAGTTCCAGGTCAACACGTGATGACACAAGTTATTTATTTGTCTGTTTTGCAGGTGTGGGCAGGAGTGCAGTCTGGTGGTGACATTTCCACGCTTCATTAGCTGGTCTAGTCTGCAGTGGTTGATGTGTTTCCTCTGTGTTCCCTGAGTATTGGCCTCTATGGGGTGTAATGTGGTTCTTCAAAATGGAGATTATAAATCAGGCTTTTACATAATTAGGTAAATAAACGTATGTAAACTGAGGGGAAAGTGCAGGTGGATGGACTTGGATATACTTGATTTACTTACACTAGTGATGGGCACCAGTAGTGGATTAATGTAGTACTCACTGTGTAACCACTTAATTGACGAGTAAAATGCTACTCACAACTGATTATCTTTCGCCTGACACAACATAAAAGGCTTATAGCTTATTTTACGCTAATATATGAATCCACGGCGTGGCACTGTTAGTTTGATGACCTGCAGTAACGGCGGCGAGTACAACTAAATTAAGCCAAGTGTGGCAATGCTGTAATCTTCGTGAAATCTTTAGTGAAAAATGCAGAGAATGTTGTGTGAGACCTTTTTTTTTATTTAGACAACCCAAAAATACAAGTTTGCACACAAAACTCTTATCGTATAGTGAGGTAATATTTATGCATACCTGCCGTGTGAATCTCAAATGGCACTACATAGGTTGAGGTGGTGAAGAGTGATAAGGTGATAAGGGCAGTGGTGGCTCAGTGGTTAGGGCACTGGACTACTGATCAGAAGGTTGTGGGTTCAAGCCTCAGCTCCGCCAAGCTGCTACTGTTGGGCCCATGAGCAAGGCCCTTAACCCTCCCTGCTCCAGGGGCGCTGTATCATGGCTGACCCTGTGCTTACCAACATGCTGGGATATGTGAAGAATGAATTTCACTGTACTGTACATATATGTGACAATAAAATAGCATTCTTTTCTATGAGTTGAAGATTTTTAAATGGATTGCGGGGCTCGCTCAAGAAAGGTAAAATCTAGATAAATATCAGCGCTAAAAAAATTATTACTGTAAATAAAATAATAATAATGAATCGAAAACATTACAATGTGTGATAAAATGGTGGTATTGCCTCTTGGTCATTTACTTTGCTGAAGAAAGTGCCAATTATTATTATAATTTTTTTAATCTCCCATGGTTTGTGATAAGAACTGCCCAGTGATGCAATACTGCTAATGTTAGTTCTGTATGTGGCAGTATAAAATGATAAGCTAATTAATATTTATCAAATACATTCATTCAATCAGCTGACTAGTTTTTGCCACTTAGCCTAAAAAGGAAAAAGTCGTTAAATTGGTGCTGTTTAGTAAGGCAAAATAAATTCCGCACACATCACTGTTTATTTAATTATATATAGAGTGATCGTTTACTCATTTATTTGTGTCCGAGTACTCGAAATGTCCAGCACTAATATACACTGCTCGGCAAAAGTTTGGGAACATTTAGGCTTTCCAAATGTTTTAAAGAAGCATTTTCTCTGTCAGTTTGCATTAATTTAAAGACTAACCAGGAAGTGCCTCTTGCAGCACTTCCCAGAGGTTTGCAGAGCTGGTTGGACAGCACACTCTTTCTCTCTCTTAAACCATTCAATCCAACTCCTCCCAGAGCAACTCTATAGGGTTACGGTCGAGTAACTGTGCAGGCCATTCCATTCGAGACAGCATTTCCTCCTTCCTCTTTTTAAATATCTCTTGCACAGCCTTGAGGTGTGTTTGCAGTTGTTAAATAACAAACATTACTTTTGAAAATGGCAGCGTATAGTTTTAATGCTCTTCAAAGGCAGATCCTTTTAGCAGTCATTTGCTGCGCTTATGGTTGTGAAGTATTACATTTGAATTCTTCAGTGTGCTCCCAGTTTATTGATCAGTTATTCATCTTGATGCATATCGTCGCTGTCCAATGAAAAACATGTATCTCCAAAATTCCAATTTTTCAGGAACACAAAAAAACACCTTCATATCATTAATCGTACACAATAAATCAGCTTTTCATTGGACATTTAGATGTTAACTGTGGGGTAGATGGAGGTTTTTGCCCACATTCCATATAATGATAAAAAGTAAAAAACGCAAAAAGTGGAGATACGTGTTTTTCATTGGACAGCGACGATATTATTCAGTAACTACTGTGAATTATTTAGTAATTATAGTGAAACTAATTGGAAATGCATGTAGTTATGAGTGTAAGGAATGTAAGTCTGGACTTTACTGTATCAGTCATGTTCCCTCAGCAGGGAGGTGGGATGGTGAAGCAGAGTCATGCTTGTGCATTCTCTCTTAATTATTGATCAGGATTCAGTGCAGTCATTCAAGTCATTTTGCTGTAATGCAGGGCAGAGATTGGTTCTTACCTCCATGGCTTCATACAGTTGTGTCAGGAAGTGAAAGCAATTTAAAATACTGACCCTACTGAATTAAATTCTTTGAGGAGGTTGAAGAGAAGTGAATCGATTACCGACTGTGCCAGCTTGTAGCTCTGATCCATGGTTGGATGCGTTATGGGTAAAACTCAGGCAGTGATGTACTCCTCTGATCAGACTTGGATACAATCCAGAGCAGAGGCGAACACGTAAGCGACGTGATTCAGTTGCATTCCGTAAGCGCTACTGGCTGGAATAGAGCAACAGTGCGCTTGGCTTGTCATATGTCAGTGGAACATGGTGAACTTGCAACACAGGTTACCTAAAAACATAACATGAGACAATGGGGCCGTGAACAAACGTCATCTTGTGTTTATCCTGGTTCTCCATGTTTTCTCCAACTTTTAAAAATGATTGTAATGTGCATTGGCCTATTACAATAGTTTTGCAATTGCCATCGTTAGCATTTATGCACCATGTCTTTCTTCTCACTCGCTGATAAGCCCTTGTGCACATAGAGGGTACAGAAAATTGGTGTGCTCACCTGGTCGTCATGGAGAGTCGTTTGATCATGCAGTGTGAGGTAAACCCCAACCACACACACACACAAACTCCTCAGAGATCACATCCTTCCCTGCTAAATATCTGTCTGGAGACGTAGGCTGCAGATATACTGCTAATGAGTGTGTGTGTGTGTGTGTGTGTGTGTGTGTGTGTGGCAGGAGGTGTGTTTGTTAGCACCCTGACCATTTAACAAAAAATTCACCTTCACTGATGGCTGGGTGGTAATTAATCCTGCTGGGCCATCTCGCACACATGGGTACACGTTGCCCATTTTTGCCAAAAGGAGCCTTCAGTGCCTTGTATGTATTTTTCTCCTGCTGCAGTCAGAATGTTAAAGACAACCATAAGCCTGACCCATATTGGTGGTGTGGGTGGGCAGCCGCACTGATCCACAGATCAAGGAGCTAGAGGGATTCATATTTCCTTTCAGTGATTGAGTCCCTGGCAACGAACAAAATCTCGCTCAGCCTTTCTTTCCTTCTCTTTTCTCTCACTCTTCATTTAGTTTTAATGTGCATGATCACTCACCAGAGCAAATTCCTCGTAGATAAAAACAAACAAATTTACATCGGTCCTGCCCTTGGGAAGTGCAAGCCGTCCTGTGTTTTTAACACGTCCCATTTTTATCCAACAAATCCTATAAATTCTTTGGGCACCTGGGATGCTGATAGCTGGCACCCATACACAGCCCTCACATATCCTCCCAGACTCTTTTCTCAGCACCCTATCTGCTCCCTTTGCGAAATGAATTCAAACACTGCCGGTTAAAGAGCTGTGGTTTGATTTTGGCAGACGAATATGCTGAAGTACAGATGTGTGAAAGGATTATTTCTATCCACTGGATTGTCTGGGGGGAAATGGAGCTGTAATGTCTCATTGATGTGCGGTCTGATGTGTGAAGGTCCACCGGCTTTCATCAGGATTATGAGAGCTGGCATATTTGTGACAGTTTGGATTGCTCTGTTTTTTTAGTCAGCTCAGTCAACTGGGTTTGGTGTGTGTGTGTTGAGTTAATTATTGGAGCAAAAACCAATGCGCCACATACCTATGATGAAATGTTTCCTCAGAGCGGTAAACAAATCTAACATTTACTCTATGTAACGAGTTATGAGTTTCTAATAGGTGAATAACTGCCTTAATTTCAGTCCTCACGTCTGAGGTTCATTATTATTATTTAGATATTGGAACAGTGAGAAAGAATATGATTATTGATATGCCTTATTGATGCACTGGACAGGGAAGCTCGAATCCTGAACTTCATGGTCTGTAGAGGCAAACTGCTGTATCAGGTCTTACAGATCCTGTTTAACATAAGGTGGCTTGCCTCACCTATGCCTGCATAATAGCATATGAAAGGCTTTTATGCAGGTTGATAATCGATATTATCATATAGTTAATATTTCGCAAATGATCAAGTTTGGTTTTTCTAGCGTGCATAAGCACAAAGCCTTTTACATACTTGTACATCTATAATTAGTTGACCAGTTTACGCAATAGAAAAGACAATGCTTCATTATATAATCAGGATATCACCAACTGAATACCTGGATGCATATAACTTTTAAACAACACTTGGATGGCTATAATGTAGATTTTGGTACAAGCAAATGAAAAAAAGGAACACAACCGTACATCCATTGAGTTGAATGACCAATTGACAAGATTCCAAAAAGTGTGGGTCAGTGAGGCAAGAGGAAACGGAAGCAGAACTTCCACCAAAGGAAAATTGGGCAGCTATTTGCCCAAAATATCGTGCTCCACCAGTGAAGAAGAGCGAGCTATAGCTAAAATAATAGTGTATGAGCAGGAGCCAGCTATCAATAGAGAAAATGATCCATTAAAGTGGTGTCAAAACAAACGCCCTTTAATGGAAAGAGGTCCACTTTGGTACAAGTACTCCTTTTTGAGCGTGTTTTTAGCACAGTCGGCAACGTTGTTACACAGTCACGCGCTCGGCTGAAGCTGGACAAACACAACGCGCTTGTCTTCCTTGCGAAGAATGCAACGCAATAAAACGCTGGCTAGGGCTGGGCGATTATTCGATTTCGATTATAATTTCAATTAAATTTCCTATGATTTCGATGATAAATTTTAAGATGAAATTCGATACACGTGAACGTGTAGCGGCGCTAGCATGGCCATCAGTGTCTTGCACTTTGTCACGGTGTAGACGGAGAGGCAGACACAAATGCGAAGCCACTGGACAACATAACATTTATTTTACACTATCAAACGTTAAACGTTGAACATCAAAGAAACAAACACGGAGCAACATTAACGCAGCATGACATTGACATCGGACGACAACTCAAGACTGAGACACGGGGGTACTTATGCAAACACTAAAACAGGAAACAGCTGGGAACACAGGTGGATACACTTCACGTAATAGACAGGGGCGTAAACACAACGAAAATACAACAGAGACACATGTGGCGTACGTCGCTATGGTGACCGCCACGCGCGGCCACGTGCATGTGACACGCTTGCTGAAATATTGCGTTTGTAACGGGATATATAAACCGGAGGGATCATAAGATAAACTAATTGGCTATTTGTATTTTATCAGCCGGTGTAGCGAGTTCTTTCCTCGGCCAACGCAAAATGTCATGGATCAAATTGAGATTATTGGGAAGGTATATTCAAATTATTTTAAAAACTTTGCTGTAAATGTA
>JAOUQW010000014.1:7881166-7901826 GCA_028565825.1 Olivaichthys viedmensis
CCCCAGCTTACCAACATGCTGGGATATGCGAAGAATCAATTTCACTGTACTTGTATATGTATATGTGACAATAAAGGTGATATTATTATTATTAGAAGTACTCATAAAAAGCATATAAGCAGAAATATTAACTGCACTTAAAGGCCATAGAGAATGTACATAACTCTGTTACAGTGTAATGATCGTCACTGTTAAACCCTTCACTATGTAACAGTGTTATAGAGCAGGTTTTTCAAGCGCCAAGTACAGGAGACACTGCAGAGCATCTTTAAAAAAAATGCTCACCCTTGTATAATTTTCCCAATTAACCTTAATCAACAAGTCAATATGTGACTCTGTAGCTCGCTGTACTTCTTGTCATGGTCAGTCATCATGACGTCCTAATGCAAGTGACATAACACAATTTTGGGAGAGGCATTCAGTAAGCCTCTTATGGTGCCAAAACATTTATGGGTACTTCTTCATTCCTGCTTACATTTTCAAGCTTTCTGTGCAAATCCACAGTCACAGTCTATCTGTAATTATATTTTGCATGTGTTGCACGAATGAGTTTCGCAACCCTATTCGTTTGTGGGAGAGAATCCTGAAGTAAAATCCGATGAGGTTTCCTTTCCTCCTGCTTTTTAAAATCTGAGTATTTTATTAATTATTTCCAGTGGCAGTTATTACACTGCTGGTCATAGATCATATGCAGAAAGATTATAGCTTTTCTTTTCCTTGTCGTACGACTGGACATATGCTGAATGATGATTGGTGCTCTGTTCTCTTCGATTGCTCTCAAACTGTCTGGAACGGAACACAGAGAGCTTCTCACATCATATTTATGTAGTTGTCCTCTGATGGCACAGACATGGCACTAATCTGGAACTCTGGTTTCAGCTAACCTCATTGGCATCGGCTATTATGAATTATTCTCGTGACTGAGGAAGAATTAGCTCGGATGATCTGCAAATTCGGTAGACTAATTCCAGTGGCCATATAAACCCTGAATGTGCATGTAATATATTTAACTCACTAAACACCTCACTGATATGTTCATTTCCAGTGTTCCTTGACTGGTTCCCCTGCTTGCCTCTGCAGCTATGCAGCATTAAGGATGCAAGCGTTGCCCTCTCTTTGTGTCCTCCCCTATTGGACAGGCCTTAACTGCTTAAAATATAGCCACACGACCCCCAAGTCTGAGTTAGCCTAGTTCTGGTCCACAAAATTCCCCCCCGCTTTAAAGAGCCCCATAAGGGTGCTCTGATCGCTGTTTGCATGGCTCCCCAGGGTTTTAAACTAAAGGGATATTGTAGTGCAAAGTAGAATCTAGAGCAATGGTGCCATAAAACCCTGCCCCGAAAACTCTTCCCGAGGGGGCAGTTGCAAGCCTGCTTGGCAGTCCACAAAACTTAAGCACATCAAATGGTTCCAGCATCTTGATCGACCTTTTGATGGAATGAGTAAAGAAGAGCAGTGACCGTATGTGTTTTATATTAACGCTACATCATTCACAAGCATCACATTAGGAAAAATGACAGTGAGGAAAGGTTTGAGGTAAAATATTAAAAAGTGGTATCTAGGCCTGGGGATTATTTTCCTTTTTATATTTATATTGAACTTTATTAAAGATTTAAAATGTACTTCATTTTAAAAAAACAACAACAATGCAGTATTTAGTTTTAGTTACCTTAGCCTGAAGCTGTATTTGCTCTCTTCCTCTTGCGTTAATTAAGGCCTAGAGAGTGTAAAGTAATTGAACTGTTTTGTGGAGCTTTAGCGTAGTCCACTCGTGCCAGGGGAAATTAGCACCTCTCAGCCAAGCTCCTGTCTTTCCTGACGAGTTCTTCTGATGGATGCCTGTGGATGTATTAAGAATAGTTTGCACTGTCAGATATTGCAGTGCTTCTTCCCATTGCTGTGACACTTACTGCCCACTTGATTCATTGGTCAACTTGACACGTCTTGCCTAGGTCTCCGGAATGGGGATGAAGTTCTCATTTGCTGCTTTGTCAGTTTGTTTTACACTGGCGTCGTAAAAATCTATAGGCAGTGAACTGAAATTACTACGGAGTGTCTGTGTGAATCAGAGAATAGCATTGCACGTTGATGAATCCCCGTGTCTGAGCCTCTCTTGCAGACAGAGATGTAGAAAAGGCTTCTTATGCACCAAATTAGCGCTGTTCTGCCCCCCCGTGTAGTTAACCAAGTGTCTGTGACAATATCCCAGCAAGAAAGCAATGCTCCTGTAGACGAAAAAGATTAAATCAAGTTACGTGGCTGAGTGCAACAAAGACAGGCCGTCATGTCTGGCCTTTACCGTGACACTTAGGACAGGAAGTTATGCAAATTATAGTCGGGGACCTGGGATAGAACAAAGAAGACCATCTCAGCCAAAAGGATACCAAATGTTTTGTATGTGGGTGTTAAATCCTGCTCAAGAGGTATATATTGTGAAGGTTTTAGATGATCTGGGTTCAATCTGACTCTGCTGAATCCCGAGCTTTAACCATTGATGCACCGTTACTGCTTTTTATTGCAATAAAAACTGGCTTTTTCATCAAGTTCGACGAAGTCCCTCTTTTTTTAATTTAATTTTTCCTTACACCTCGGATTAATAGAAAATATTTCCAGCAATCACAAAATGATGGATGCTGTAGAGGAGTCTCTAAACAATGTAGGTTAGTTGCTTTCACTTTTTCTCTGTGCTGTTTTTACTCAGAGCTCGATAGAAAGACAAAGAAAATAAAAGTATTAAAAAAAAAAAACCATGACGGTTCCAGCCGGTGTAAAGCCTCACTTCATATTAACATATGCCACGATATCATGATTGTAGTGTTCGATAAATAAATTCATGATCCAGTAATGCGAACATATCACAATGTGCGACGCAAACATCCGGGTTCATAGAAACGCGCTCGTCTATTTATGCTCATTTATAGCCGTGTGGATGCAAGAGTTTTATCACGAGGAGTCGTGCAAATATTTGATTACAGGCGTCATCCTGAAAAACCTAATTCCGTCCGGATAGGGCTTTTGTCGTTCTCTGACCTGCTGCTAGCACTTGTGTCTGCACGTTCAGTAATCAGTGACCCAGTAAGGGTCCGACTCGGTGGCTGCTGTGTTAAAGGCGTTTGAGCCTGTGCCACTGAGTGCTCCTTTTTTTGCAGGAGTTTCACAGCAGCTGCTCCCTGCACAGCAATCAGATACGGAGGAAACAGGCGTGGGATGATGGGCAGCAATTAGAGGATAAACAGTGTGGATCTGACGCAGGAAGTGATGGAGGACTTGATTGTGGTTCATTGATCCCCTGAATGGCATCCTAAAGCTTCAATTTCGGAGCCCTAATTCTCCTCTCTGCCATTTTCTCTGGAATGGATGATGCTGAATTGCTAGAATAGCATGGCATTTTGCAATAGAAACACACCTTTATAGGTCATTATAAAGCTTTTTAATGCAGCCTAATATATGCCAGTGGTTTTAATGAAATATGTAATAGTACGACGTTATGGAGCGTTGCAATAAAGCAGCTCTTCATTGTTTGTGGGTTTTTTTTTTTACTGCAGTTGCAGTGTTCTGGGAGGGCTCCAGGTTTCTGGTTTCACTCCCACTACGTGTCGAGGGGTGAGAGTTCCAGCTGCTCGTTTCCTTACCCGGATGGTGGAGTGTGTTTCACTAGCATGACCTCATTCAGCTGCCGAAGTCGCCTGTATGTCAGCAGCATGGAGGACACCCAATGTTGTGGCCTGACTGGAAAGGCTGTGGATGTCATTTTTTGCGAATATGATTCATCTGACTTGCATAATTTACAAGTGGGGGTCGTTATTCCCTTTTATGGAGCTTGCTGTCTGTTGTAAATGAACCAGATACCCATATAAGAGAAAAAGCTATGAAATTTCTGTGTGACGTCAGTGTGAATGTCAGTGTACTGCTGACACATCACCTTAAATATAGATGTTGTGGGGTTTTTTGTAAAATTGGCAGTGACAATTATTACAAGCTATGTAAATGGATATAAGCGGTATGGATTTTATATATTTGGATATGGAGACATTCCATCATAAATGGAAGTTTATGTGATATGCATGCAATAAAAATCCAATTGTCTCCCACTTTTGCAATGTGATGCAATTTAGAAGTCTAGCGCTGTGTCCAAAACGTTGCCCTACTCCCTATTCACTACCATCAGCAACATGCATTATGGTTATTCTGTACCCTATATCATTTGAACACTAATCCTAAGCAGTGCATTGTGGAAGTTCATGAGTGCACTGGGTATTCTCCACTTTGCTTTTGGATATGGCTACGAAATAACAAATCTCCCAAATGAATGTACTATATCGTAAATAGGGTGCAGTTTTGGACATGCCATAGGTTTAACTAATCAGACGCAAGGGGCTTTTTTATCGCCGAGGATAAAATCAAGGGTGGGGCGGATCAGTACTGTTTTGCTCATTTGCCTCACTACATAATGCACTTCCTTCTCAAGGGAAGGGGAAGAAGGAAGGCGAGCTTCCTTCTCAAAGCGCAAAATACTGGGTGGAGATTATTGTAATGAACCACCTGCTTTAATTTATCAAGGCGAATAGTAATTACTAACTTTGTGGTGTTACACCAAATGCTGGGGTTATTTATGGCGCAGACGTGTCTAAAACATCGATGGCCACAGAGACAGCATGTTCAAAAAGAGAGTTTTCAAACACCATGAAACCTTATTGCCTGCCAAGTCGCATTATTATGAATTTATTGAAAGAAATCAAAAATGCGTAATGAAATTTAACATGGATTTTTCAGCAGTTTCCAAATGCATTCAGTGCAGTAGATAGGACTCGTATAGCCTGGATTTACATTGCCCTAGACAGATGTTAATTCGACATGGTGTGCCTGTGAAATATTTGCCTACACATTCTTAGATGTAAATATGGCCCATATTTTACTGACTTTATTGTTGTCCTGGAAATATGTTTTGGCAAAAAAACAAAAACAAAACAAGTCCTCAGTAAAGTTGCAGTTGATTAAAATTGGATAAAACATCTGAGGCAGCTGCGAAGGTCTTGGTCCAGCCAATGGTCTTACCCATAGCTGGTAAGCAGTGTAGAACACGCACAACAGGCAGGCCACGGCCACTGTTTACTCACCCTGGCTCCAGCAGACCCCAGCTGTCAAACGGGCTTTACAGCTTTACATAAAAAAGGCCATTTCCACTTGAAAACCATCAGCTTGAGTAACACAAGTGCCCTCAGTTGTGGTTCAGCCAGACACCATTCCCATCAACCCTTCCCTCCACAAGAAAATCTACTTGTTCTGATTTTATCATCTGTAAAGCCCCAAGTTATTTTAGCCACTAGCAATTTGTGGAGATCAACCCAGAAGACTGGCCTCATCACTCAGTCAGAGAAGTTGAGTCATTATCCCAGTGAGTCTTGTAGACAGTGAAAAGAGGGCATGAATTTCACAAACATGGCCATTTGAGAAAATAGCAGCGCCTCCCTAAAAATGGTTTCTAGTGGCACGTTTCATTAGCACATTGTGACTGCAGACCCATCGATGGAGGACACTGCAGCACACACTGGAAAATAGCTGTCACTTTCGGGCCATGGAAAATCAGGCCATCTTCAGATAGAACAATGTTTTAATTGTATCCTCTTGCAGAAGAGGCCTGTACGCTGGTGGGGGTGTGGCCATTTTTCAGTTTGTTCATTGATTGTACAGAGTACAAAGACAATTAATGGTGTCCTAGCCTATAACTAGCCTATAACATGACATGACGCTGTAGTCGAGCTGTCGTATTTATTCTTGCAAACTCTCTTTTTGAAAAAGAGTCTTTTGTGATTCTACGAGCCATATCTGCAAAGTATAAGAGCCTACGATATAATTTAGATAACTGATCGGATGTGGATTCGGAAAATGATAAAATATTCACATGCACTTGGGTGCAAAAGAAAATACGAATCACTCCTGTTCGTTTTAAGGATGGCCGGTCCTACTGCACAAGCAGGAAGTTCTTCAAAGGCGGAACCTTCCCAATGCGTTGTGATTAATTACGAGATAGTGCCTCATCAGTGCAGTGTCTATATTGCAGTAAAATTACAGAGGTGCATTGAACGTAGTCGCTGGAGGTTCTGGTATTTTCGTCACTAAACGTGGCCAAGAACCGTCTGCTTTCACAGGAAGAGGCGTTTGACTGACCTTGCAAAAACCACACTTACTCGCCAATAAGTGTTTGAATCAAAACTCTTTAATAACCTTTAAAGACAGGATGCTGTAAACTTGATTTTAATCCAGTGACTATATCTTTGCTCCGAAAAATCTCACTGTCATGCTGTTCAAAATTTGTTTTCTTGTCGCAAACCAGTCTACAGAACTGCCAATCCTATTGCAACCTTCAAGACTCTGAAGCTTGTGACAGCTAAATGTACAAAATGTATCAGACACTCTGTGTGTTATGGCCTGAGATGGCAGTCTTTACTGTCTATGAGCATACAACTGTTATGCCATGCGGACACTGAGGTGGCACTCGATTTGAGTTGGACGTTTAAATGATCTGTGAATGAAAAAAAAAAACCCTGTTGTTCTTTGAAGAGAAAATTGACTAGGGACAGAACTGCTGTGGTCATTGCAAAAGTAGGTCTTAATTCCTAAAAGCAATCTAGTGGAGCTATAACCCTATTATATAAGGGCTTTTGCGATAACACCAAAACTTAATGAGGTCTCTGCTGATTTTTACATCTGTGGGAATGTGGATGCCATTGTTTGATTCGACTGTTGTCTTCTTATTGAAAGAGCCTGTTAAATATTAACGTGTGTCAAGGCCATTATTATTATTGTAAGAGACACCAGGTTCCTACGTAATTGGTAGCCTTATAGCCAGCAGAATGTACCTGCTTATCATTCAGCAGGCATCTCGAAGATGGCACAGACAGACAGGTCATAGCCATCCTCAGGCATAGCATCGCGTTTGCGCCTTCCTCTTCTGCTCTTTGCTTGGCTGCTCTCGCCCTGCCATCTTGTGCCTATGATATTTGCCATCTGTCAGCACGCACTTGCGCTTCCTCCAGGAGGCATCTGCGATTGACATGTCCCTGGCAGCCCGCGCCCGGCCGGGCATCTGTCTTTGCCGCGCCGAGTTTCCTGAAGCTAGGCTGCAGAAACAACATGCTAGACAGACACCCAGGCAGTGACACAAAATTACAAAGCCCAGAACTGAAGTCATCATCCAGCTCATTGATTTATCAGCAAGGCTTGTACATGCACAGCTGTCCAATACCCATTATCCCAAGAAATATGTCATCTGCCATGAGTATTGCTACTATTGAGTGTTGATCATGTGACTGTATAAGGGAGTAATCAAGTTGGAGACACCGACACCGCATCAGAGCTGATGTGTAAGAGTTTTGCATTGGGCTCTTGGAAATGCCATTCATTGGAAGAAAAAGAGACATGAAAGCTGAAGGACAGCCATGATTACTACATTCTGAAGCAGCATCCGTCTCTACAAGGACACCGTCGACCCTGAAATTTTTCACGTTCTGCTTTTTGTTTGTATCAGCAGCTAGACGTGCGCAGGCAATGCGATTGTAGGGTTGCATTCGGAATTTCTGTTGAAGCCAATTTGTTTCGCTGCTAAAAATGTACTTCTATGTTATCTCATTAGCGACAGGGATGTGGGCTGGATGGCACAGACCCAGCTGTTCCAGGAGGTGTAGGTATAGGCTAGTGAGCGCACTGGGCACCATGCCACATTGTTGGATTATTTATAATTTCCCCTATTAGAAGCCAGGAAATTGCTTATTCCTCTAGAATACCTCCACTCTCCATACCCTACTTTCTCTCTTTCTCCGTCTCTCTGTGCAGTCTAAGCTCTTCTGCTGCGTATGCGGAGATGAGATTGCGCTCAAAGTGAAGCTCTCCTTTGCTCGCCAAGCTAACCTCACACCCCCGATGGGTCGGCACTCAACTGGCCTGGAAACGAGCATCTAAAGAGAATTGCTCTGCCGTCTTGCACCAAGCCGAATCAGTCCGCTCAGCACTTCTCTCTTGCGTAAAAAGGTCTGAGATGAAATAAGAAACTTGGGCCTTGGTAATGGGCCTCTGTGCGAACTCTTAAAAGAGAAACAGTTTAGCTTAGAGAGGGGTTAATTAATGCAATTTATTTCTCATCGCCATCCTGTGGTGTTGATCAAAGCATGGAATAAATGCTTTGAGCTCCTTTTAGAGTGCCGCAGTGGCTCCCCAGAGTGGGCGGAACGTTCGAGAATCCCCAGAGAAAAGCGTGGTGTTAAACTGACTGGCACACTGCCACCTGCAGACTGGAGAATCTGTTGAGTGCTATGGGAGTCCCAACACTTTTGTGAGATCCTGTAGGAATACAACACGGACGTGTCTACATGAGGATGGAAAAACAAAAACGTTGCAACAATCAACCCAGTAGATATGGGGTATATGGGGAAATTTTTATATGTTGTAGGAACATCGTATCATTGAAGCATCTGAAAGCGGTGTGCAGTTGTAGCAGAGAGAGCCAGCAACAGAGAGCCCAATTTGGAACGCCAACAAAGCAACTGCAGTCCTTTGAAAAGCGACGTTATTGATCTTTTCAAGTAGGCAGACCATTGTGGAGCTGGAATAATGTGTTATTTGGCTAACCGTTCCGATAAAAATAGAAAATAAATACAAAAAATACTGCAAGTCTGTTTTTTTTTTGCAGTAGGTTGTTAATTAATACTTGTTATTAAAGGCAATATATCACAAAATGATGTTATGCTCACAATTAGGATTACATGGGCTATCCGGTGTATGTATCTATACAGTCCTAGCTACAGTATTGGTATGGTTACCACATATTTTATACAGTGTGTGTGTGTATGTATGTATGTATATATATATATATATATATATATATATATATATATATAAGCTTATTCAAGCAAAACACATTATTCAACATTCCCACATTTGAGGTTGTTTCTGTATTTGTGTCAAGACCTCATAGCAGCTACAAGACCTGGTAAAACAGTCGTATTCAAACCTTTTTTTTTTTTTTTTGCAGAGCCCCACCCACTTTCCCCAACAAATAACACCTCTAACAGTACAAAATATAAGTACATAAAACATAACACACAAATTTGGCACAAACCAGCCAAAAGCGCTTTGTTGAAAATAACTGATGTAAATCTCGATTCTAAGTAAGCCTTGTTATCTCTTCTTGTCTTGTTTTTGTTGTTGCTTTTTCAGTCGAATCCGATTTTCGCTTTTTAAACCCATGCCATCAGAAATTTCTTCATGACTGAAACAAAGCTGTTGTGCATGCGCTCTTCTGTTTAGTCCTATGGGCTACAGGACACATAGGATATCGGATAATAAATGTAAACATTTAAAATACTTGAATACAAAGTGTATTTATTTTTGCATTATTTTACTCGTACACCTTTAAATATAGATAATAGGAAGAATCCCTGTAGAAAAGTTACATACAAGGGCTTTGTATGGGTTCTGCACATAACTTTTCGACAGTGAGTCGGCCTATTATGTATATTTAAAGGTGTTTGAGTAAAATAATGCAAAAATCATTCCACTTTGTATTAATGCATTTTAAATGGTTGCATTTATTATCAAACACGTTCAGTTAGTCTCCCACTCTCTTTCTGTTCATTGTACCTCTCACTAGGTGGCATACTGTCCCCACTGTTGGTCCTGGGCCAGTCCAGTAAAGCTGTGATGGAGCCCAGTGCAATCATGACCAAGATTCATGCCTTTTTGAAAATGGCAACGAGTACTGAATAGCTTTTATGTAAATTCATGTTAACATAATTAGTTTCCTGGTGTTTCATTTAAATTATAATTTGTCTTTGTTTTGAGACCGCGTGGGTCACTTTCGTGACAAAGAAGCTTTTTAGTCCCCAGATTAAAACGATTCTCAACAAAGAATCTTCACTGAGAATTTCATTTATGCCGGATTTAATTTAATCGAGGAAATGGGCCCAATCTGGGAAAATTCAAATAAATTCTCCATTTTGAAGTAGAGTTCATGCTTTCGCCCTGATAAAAAAATTATTGAAAGCATCATATTGAACAGTTATTACTCCCTCTATTCCTTTTTTATCTCTCTCACCCTTCATTCACACTGGCAAGCGACAAAGCAACAGGCGACCGTTCGTTTTCTACGTGTGTGAGATTCCGGCGACCGCGTGTCATTTGTAACACAGCGATGTGTATAAATTCGAAAGTATATACACTAACGTTTGCCATCAATGTTTTCAGTGATATAAACTCCAGTTAGTTTCAGATCCATCTATTATAAAATGATGGTAATATGATTCTAGTGTTTACGCACTTTTAGGTTTCAAATCATTTGTAGAAAGCTGTAAAACATTGTGTCCAGAATGATGACTTTGTTTTATAGCATCAAGAGCGATGTTAATATAAACATTAATACCCAGAATGCCTCTTCTTTTTTTTTTAAGTTGAGACTTAAATAATATACTGAAATTTTCTATGTATATTTCTCCATTATCATCACGTTTTTATCGTTTCACTTTTTAAATGACCTTTAAATAACTTTTTCCCAAAATACTTAAAATACCAAACAAAACCTCTAAACAACCTCTTGGTGTCTGCCCAATAGCACGGTAGCCTCCATCATTTTCAAATTTCTTGTGTGATGAAGTGACATCAGATGATGGCCCTTTGTGGGGAAGTGCGTTTGGATGTAGCCATTGATTTTGCCTTTGCCTTGTCTTTCGTACACTATGATTAGTCTGTGACTGTCTCCATTAAGCTGCATTAGGGCTCTAGCCAGCCTCTTGTCAGATTTCAGCTCTCCGTTTCAACTAGGATGCAGGTCACCTTCGACCATCACACGTAACTGAGTGATTTTCTCAGAAATCGGGCTTCAGTGAGTAATGGGTTTTAGTGTCATTCTGTGGACTTGATAGTGTGCGTGTGGGTGTTCAGTGCGCCTGACAAAACATCATCTGTCTCAATATTTTGTCTGTCTCCGGTTTATGTTTGATGTAGTTAGCCAACCAGTCCACTAAGTGGCACTGCAGGACAGCCCTACTCCCCTTAACTGCCTCACCTCTGCTGGAGCAGCTCCACATACTGACAGAGAGCAAGACCATTCTTGCAGACTTTTCTCTGCAATTGCGCATAAAGGGAAAGAGTGAATACATCAGCTGAGTGAATAATTCATGACAATTCAAGATATCTGCATGTTTTGGAAGACTTTGTTATGCTGGCTTGCTTCTTTGCATTCTCACAGGATGTTGTTCTCCTGTAAATACATCTACAATAGGAAACAATCTCTGTCCTCATGCCAGAAAGAAGCACTTTACTGTTACAGCTGCTAGGCTTTGGGTAAATGTTAGCAAGTTTGTCAGAACGTTTTTAAAAAGTTCCTGAAGTCGAACAGAAATAAAGTAGGACAAGGCTGGAGAATGGGAAACCCCGTGGGGAACGGTTTGGATGGTTCGGACATGGTTCGGTTTGAAAGGGCTGTGACTTCACAAAATAGCCTGAAGAATGGAGAACATCATCATCGAATGCCCTACAGGTACTTCCGAAAAAAATACACGTGTATTAGTGTTTATTTCGGCTAGTTCTCTTGGTGAGAACAATGTGTACAGCAAAGATCACAGTTACGTGTCGTTCCAGGGCACTCAGTTGTGTAAACATTCTAAAGGAACGAGTGAGATGCCAAAATTCACAAGCCGTAGGATGTGCTGTAGTGTGCGTTTGCATGTATGTAAGGGTCCTTTCACAAATGCAGTATTTCGTCCATCTGCATTGAAACCCTGGCACATTTACCCTCATGGTGCAGTTTGTTTGGACAGGTGTAAACACACAGAAATCTTACTGTGGACCAAACCAACCAGACTAAAACCGCCTGCACGAGGGTGGTCTCGGCCCATTTCCAAATGAACAATGTCGTTTAATTGCAGTGAAAACCCGATTCAACCCTGATTCATCCCAACTCCAGGAAGTGAACCCAACATGCTATGTATTATGGGTTGTGGCAGGTTTTTTTTTTTAATGCGAGCTGCTAAACTGACATACAAGATGCAAAAAGGTTCTGGTTGGGTATAATGTATTCTGGATATCTGGGCCAGCAAATACAGAAAATAAGTGCACCTCTGTGGTTTGGGGCACAGGGTGCCAAACTGCCTTATGAACACAGCTCTACCTAAAAGCAAAACCAGAATCAAGATCACAACAGTTCATTGCTCACACATGTTCGCTCAGGATGCTCTGCATGGTGCCGTGTCCTTCTGAAATGAGTTGTTCTGGGGATATTGAGTGTCCGCAAACAGCACTCTTAAGACGAACAGCCCCTGGGTATGGAAACACACACATTTACACAAGTTTCACAAACGAACCCCTCGGCATCAGTGTTGTTCCCAGCTGTGTTGTGCTCTTTAAAAAAAAAAAAGATAGCTGTGTGTTTTGTGTGTGAAACTCCTGTGTCCCCGAAGCTGTGTTTTTACTGCACACCAAGAGCAGAGGCAGGGATTAGATCTATTGGCTTTATGACCCAGCTTGTGCTACTAGCTGTGTTATTGACAGGACAAAGAATTGTAGGAGAAAACTATAGGAAATTGGCCTTGGCAGACTGTAGAGCCTCTTAGAAAAGAGTGAAGACCTTCTGCACCTCGGCTGCATACAGATGTGCCAGGCCCAACGAGTTACAGTGAATATCGGAGCTTGATGCATGAAGAACAATGGGAAGTGTTCAGGCGGCTTTCAAGAGTTTTAGCTGGAACGGAATCCTTTTTAGGCTTTTTTATTCTATTTTTTTATTTTATTTTGCCAGCTAACTTAGATCAAGCATCCGTCAGTGCTAAGAGACTTGCAGTGGTGAGTGTGTCTGCTGTGTTTGAGTCACGACCGTGTTCTCGACACACGTAGGCCCCATCTGGAGAAGAAGCAAATGAGAGGAAACTGTTGTAAATTAACCCATGGGTCCTTTTCTTTTTTATATACAGAGAACAGCAGGAGATTGAATAAGGAACGTCTCTGCATCCTTATAAAATGTGACAAGTTCTCGACTGAGAGGAACATTATTCAGTTCTGTCAACTTTCAACACGAGAACCCACTCGCTCCCTCGTCTTCAAAAGTCTTACTTGACTCCACACTGGCACCACACTGATGCAACCGATGCAAAGCCTGGAGACTCAGCGCTGTTTTTTGTTGCTGTGAGAAATAGTGTTTTTAAAGTATTTTGAAGTGGGGTATGAACTCTTCGACTTTTATCCCTTGAAAAGGCGAGAAACCCTCGTTTTTTTTTACAAATCAACAACAGGAGATGAAGGTGAGGTTAACAAGCTAGATGAGATGCTTTACTATCTCACGATGCTGTTTAAATGTAAGGAATACCACTAATTAAAAGGATGAGGGGGAAACAGATCAGTGAAAGACGATCTGGGAAAGCTTGTAGGTGGTAAATGTGTCGACTCCTTTTAAAAGTCTTCATTCTGCGGCTCGGATGTGGTTCTTGTTCTTGTTCTCAAATTTCAAAATCAATGGATGTAAAGGTGCTACGTAAATGCAAATTGGATATCCCAGATAGGTACTTGGAGACTGAGGGAGGGATAAAAATGTTTTAAAAAATAATGAAAAATAGGACGTGTACTCGCGCTGTCCATGACCTAAGGATTTTTCGTGTTCAACCAGAAGTCCTCCTGTTATGATGTTCTGCGTGTCATTTTTGTTTTGAGTGTACCCTAGGCTATATCGTATCAATGGGCTAATTAAGAGGGAAACTAGCCACAGCCGGTTCTAAACTAGCATGACTACACCTCACACATTTGTTTATAAAGTGATGCATGGTATTCGTTGTGCCGTGGTTTAGTAAGATTGCAGACATTTGCAGAGTTTACATTCCACCTTGCATTCCATCAGAGTGAGCATTGTTATTGCTTGTTGTACTACATGCAGTCTTGTTGTTTGACGTGGTAGTGGTGGGGTTTTTTGGTCCAGAGTGGTGGTGTTTTGCTGTGAGGTCAGCAGTGTTTTGCCCTCAGGGTCACCCCTGTCCAGCCTACTCATTATTCTCCACCTCATGTATAGCTTTCATCATTTACATCCCCGTGCAGCTTTTATATAGATGTTAGTGACACTGGCCCCCAGTGTCGTGGTTGATTTTTATTATGATTTGATTTGGCATTCTTCCATATGCATTGTATAACTCCAAAACTGGGCTTGAATCCATTCTGAAACTTTTGGCTGATGATTAATTGTGATTTCACTCTTTAATTGTCCTTTCTGTTGATTGTCCTTTTATATTGTCCTTTTATAATATAAGCGTCACAGAATGTAATAATGCACATCCACAACCATTTAACGACAATGAACATAAAAGTTAATTACATTTCAGTTTGCCTTTTGGACTGTAAAGAAAAATCAAAAATCAAAGGAACTACGGCACAAATAATAAATATATAAAAACCTATTGCTGAAATACACAAATAGGTGACTGGACAATAAACAATGTAATATAGAGAAATGTGTAAATAATGAATGTAGTATTGTATGCTAATATACGTAATCGTGTCCTCTACAACAAGTTTTAGTGATGGTTATCTTTAGTTAAATTGTAACTTAGCCACTGTGTTCCATGACAAAACATAGTTACAAATAGTTTATAGGTCAAAGCCTTTGACCAAGAATAATGATTTAAAAAATATATATGATGAGAAGCTAATTGAGAATTAACAATGTGTTTACGGACTACATATGATTGTGGAATCTAACAAATACTCCCAATCAGCTTTAATAATTGCGATTAGGCGATTATGTAGTAACTGTGACAGGCCTGTTTGTAGTACTTTGAAAGCATGATGGAGATCTGTTTTGTTGGACATGTATTAGAAAGGATAATACTGTTTATTTGTGTCTTTGTCCAACTGCTGTTGTAACCGCTATTATAACTGCTTATATAAACCATCAGGTCTTTGGTTCATGTTAAGGCCAAATAGTTACATGTATTCATTTAGCAGACGGTTTTATCCAAAGTGCTGTACAAATGAGGCAGAATACAAACCAAACATATAGCTGTTAAAGCAGCCGACTGTGAGACAAGTGCCTCGGATTGCAATAAATATTGAAAACATCATTGACTCTAATGAGTAGAAGCCAGGATCCAGGTGGTTTCGAACCGCCCACCCACCCAAAGGCTTGCCCCAGCCACCTGTTTTATGTCTGAAGACCTGAAAGGAGGAGGCCTGACTGAACTGATGGTATACATGCTAATGCAAGCTTCCCCTACTGGTCTTACCTTGTGGTGAGCTGGTATTTTAATCACGTTCCCAATGCATGCTGGGAGGTGTCATATGCGGAAAGTTCCTCATTAGCCGCCAGCGACATGCTCGTTGAGCAGATGGTTCTTGGCCTATGTTAATGTATTCAGAGTAAGAGGATACTCCTAAAAATCCTAAAGCCTTTGCACAGCAAGATGGATAGAGCTCCTGTTTTGGGTAATGCATAATAACTTTATTGATTGATCTGTTCTCCTGCCAAATTAGATGAGGTTTTATGTTGCAGTGGCTGGCTTTAGCCCAGAGTTGCACAGGCTGATCTTGGAGAGCTTACCCTTCATTGCTTTTTCCATCAAACTGTTGCTGCCTCAAAATGAAATTGCTCATATAAGCACAGATGGAGTTCTTAGCTTAGCTACTTGAGTAAGCAAGGCTGTTTTGTATGCATACATCAGCTGGTTTTGCTGTGCAAATTCAATATTATACATAAAATAAATATATGCATTAATCATTACTGAATAAAGGAGAGTTAAGCTGCATGAATACCAGAATTTGTTGTTTTAACTCTTTTCTGTGTTCTATTAAGAGGAAAATCTTCTGATACTGCTCGTGCTAGTTACTTGATTTATTATCGCACATCCAGCTGTTTTTGCCAGTGGTGAGATTGCCGGTGCAAATCACAAGCATTGCTTCATGTGGATTCTGTCCACCAGTGACAGGTTGGAGTGTTCAGGCTTTTTCTATTTAATGAGCTGCATCCTGGACAGAATCATACCGAGGGTGGATTCCTCCTGGCGTAAATGGCTCCACACTTATCACCGCACACATGTTTCCTTGGCCTAAAAGCAAGCGAGAAAAGGCTTAGAGGCAGTCTTGGGGAGATCAGAGGAGTTGTGTGCTGGAGCCATGAATGGTGGAATAGGACCGTTTCTGCACCCCTCTACTGAGGCTGGCTCCGAATTCTGCTCCAGCAGACAGGTGCTGCAAGCCAAGTCATGTTCCATCCGAATGCCCTGCACTTCCGTCACACCGTATTAGTGCAGCGTGCCTCGAAGGACAGAGGGATAACGCACAAAAGCTTCCACATACACACAGAAAAGAAAAGCTAGAGAAATGGGCTTCATTCTCAGACTTTCCATGTCCTTCATTGCTTTTGTTGTCACTATTGTAAATGGGCGTAACGTTTACAAGGTTTGGCAATTTCCATTATGACGCTCAGATTTGCATAGAGCCAAGTTGGAGGTCACAGTTCTTCTTTTAAGAAATCCATTAACTGTCTGAAGCTTTTGTTCATAGCATCGCCTCCCAAACACATCACCAACCCAAAGGCCAGTTACAGGATTGAAACAACGGATATGTCAAAGCAAGAGATTTAATCATGGGCTTTTTCTCACTGATGACCGTGTACCTAATCACCCAATTAAATGGCTTTGTTCTCTTTAGAACATCGTAGGCTCTTTTCAGTGGTATATAATGGAAGGTGGGATGATAAGGGGCATGATGCTAGTTGCCAGGTCAGAGAAGGAATGAAATGTTGCAAAGCTGACGTTTAATGGCGCTGTGATTGCCATCAGGTCACTGGATTTTCTCTCTGTTCAGTGACAACAAGCTTGACTGACCTTTGAGAAATGTTTAGTCGTGTATGTGGGTGTGTTGTGATGAAATTTCACATCACAGATTAACAGATATGTTTTCTAGGGCTTCTGAGTGGCGCAACTTTCTAAGCGTTTGCCCCATCATCGGGAGATCAAGAGTTCGAATCCCAACCTAATGAACGGGCTGGGCCTGTATGTAATATTATAATATGTAATTTTAGATAATATAAAATATGTATCTAAATGGAAAAAATAGAACCAGCAGCAGAGATGGACAGAAAAGAACGCTTAAGAAATAAACAAAGCACAACATGCGTTTGACTCCATTTGTAATTGACCAGACATGAAATCTTAATATTTTTTAGTACGGTGCCTGAAGAATGAGTTATTACACTAATTAAATTTTTTTATTCTGCCAGCCTCATCTTATTGTATTAATCTTACAAACAAATTGAAATAAACATAATAGTTTACTTTTTCTGAGTTGACTTTAAAAATGTGAAAAACAATTATACAATATTTCTTGCTTTGTATGCACCATATTTGAAAATAAAGTTTAATATTGTATTTAAAAAAAATCGAGTAGGATTTTTTCTGAACAATGCAGTTTCATGACAATTACATTATGCCTGTCCATCCTATCACCCTTGCAAATCTCTTGTTTGAGATATTATAATTAAACTCCATAATATTCCCTTTGCCTGGTTTGATCAGGTTTGGTTTGGTTTGCCTGGTTTGATCAGCAAAGTTCCTTAGGTTTTTTTTTTTTTTTTTTTTTCGTATGATTGGCTTCTGGGGTTGGACCTCAGTCTAAAAACACTCTACCTGTTGAGAGGTTCTGTTGAGAGGTTCAATGTCCTCACACAAGAGTCATCCTGAACTTTTCACAAATTCACTAAATCAAGTTAGCAGCAATTGATAACATCCGTCCAGCTCGCACAAAGGATCTTGAGCTGTGCGTTCAGCAGATTTTTATCGCAGTGATTAATGTGGTGCTCTGGTCCAAATGAGTTCTTTTGTCTGTGAGCAGGATTGATGGGCCAGTCCTCAGCTTGAGCTCACTGAATCGTACCTGTGCACCTCAAGGTCGAGCCGAATATACCTGTGAATATTGATAAGGATGGAGATGCAGAGCTCATAAAGGCTTTCAGTGGGAGCTGAACAGCAGTTTTAAAGCAGTCACGGGAGAGACGGCTCAGTCTCGCTCCCATTTGCTGTCTGCAGGAGCCTGAATATGAATGTAGCATGACTCCGGATCTCAGCGGGAAAAGCTTGCTGGATGCAAAGTGATAGGGTAGCAACAATGCTAGCACTGCAAATTACATGGTTATGTATCCCAGTGCAGGATCTCATTCGCTGTAGTCAAGTGGGAGATTTGTAGTCTCACTGTGAGAACTCCTGAACTACTGCAATCATTTGCTCTCAATCACATTTTGATTTATGTTCCAGCTGTTGGCTTTACCTTTTGGTCTTCTTTATTCCATCAAGCATCTAAATTGTGTACTAAAACTATGGCTGTTGCAAATGTTATAATATGCACATTAATAGCGAGTAGCAAATCTGAGTTTTTAATTTTTAGTCTGATACTCTGGTGATATACCCATGAAATCAAGAAATACTGAATGAACATTTTTCCTTGCCAGCCTCAAAAGCTGGGGGCTTTTCTTGGAGGAAGTCATATTCTTCTCTGTGGGTCTCGATACTATGTCATGTTCTTGGTTGTGTGAGAATGCATGGTGTGTAGTAATAATGGGCCTCTATGTGCCTCCAGACTTGATCACATCAGCAGGCTTCTGTCTGGGATTTCCTTAACACCAAACTCATTAAACCATGTCTTTATGGAGCTTGCTTTGTGCACACGGGCACGGTCATGCTGGAACAGGAAAGGGCCTTCCCCAAACTGTTGCCACAAAGTTGGAAGCATATAGTTGTCTAAAATGTCTTTGTATGCTGTAGCATTAACATTACCCTTCACTGGACCCCTGAAAAACAGCCCCAGACCACCAGAAACCTTACTGTTGGCACTGTGTGTGTGTGTGTGTGTGTGTGTGTGTGTGTGTGTGTGCGCGTATATGTATGTGTGTTATTTATTTTTATATATATATATATATGTGTGTGTGTATATGCATGTATGTTTATTTATATATATATATATATATATATATATATATACACACACACAATGTTCCTAATAAAGTGCTCGGTGAGTGTAATTATAAATATATAATTACACTCACCGAGCACTTTATTAGGAACATTGTGTGGCAGCAGCGCAATGCATAAAATCATGCAGATATGAACCAGCTTTCTAGTATTTCTGCTGATCTCTGGGATTTTCACGCACAACAATCTCTAAAGTTTACTCAGAATGGTACAATAATAAAGTGCGGTGTGTGTGTGTATTTATTTATATATATATATATTATAATACACACACACACACACATATACATATGTATATATATATATATATACACACACACACGTGGGTTAATTAATTTTAGGAGTATCTTAGAGTGATGGGGAAAATTCAAGAGTTTAACAGATTAAATATTTAATTTCTGGTTTTAGTATTCTGTAGTAGTTGTTGTGTGAAGACGGCCTTGGGAATATAAGACTGAATCTTTCCATGCAGGTTCTAATTAACCAGCATTTCTCTCACTTTAATCTGCCTTAACCTAAATGTAATTTTAATATCTTATAGGGAACAGTTAAACAAGAGCAGTAAGCAGAAGACTGTGGGAAATGTAGGCACTGCAGATTATGGATCCAGTGTTGCTGAACTATTGGCTGAGGTGCAGTCTGCACAGGTAATTTGCTCAGGTGTAATTCTTGTTACCTATAGAATTGCCTGGTTTTGTTTTATTGTGTGTGTGTGCATCTGTCCGTGTGCGTCTGTCTGTTCGTGTGTGTGCAGCGGAGGGAAGCACAGCTGCAGGAGGAAACCTGCAGGTTGAAACAAGAGAAGCAGGCTCTACAGGTGGACTTGCATATGATGAAAAAAGAAAGAGATTTGGCAAAAGCCCAAGTCATCTCCACCTCAGGTACAACAGGCTGGTGTGGGTGTTTTTAAACTGCTCGTTTGTCCTTGATGAATTAAGTGGCATTTTCCAATGTGGGCCTGTGCCTGTATGTTTTAGGTGATAAGCGCTTTGAGTTGAAGCTGTTGGAGGAGAGGCATAAGGAGGAGGTGGCCGTGCTTAAGAAGAGACTGCAGTGGTATGCTGAGAATCAAGAGCTGCTGGACAAAGATGCAGCCAGACTCAGAACAGCCAATGCAGAGACACAGAGACTAACTGAGCAGGTGAGATGTCCTTTTGCCACTTATCTGAGGGGCTTCATCAGTTCGCCTGGTGTTTAAATGTCTGTTGATGATTTTACACCTATGATGCCATTAAACTTAAGGTGACATGATGCTCATTGAGTTGACCCTTTGCTAAATCTATCCCCTAAACAGCATTTAAGCAATGGTAGCTTAGAGTCAATTGCAAAGAATCAATTGGTGAGACAGCACACAACATTTACAGTCACATTAATGCGTTGTCGGCTTGACACATGGACATGTTCTGTTTACCTCAATGTAGGTCACACAGTGTCATGACACAACTGACACCACTAACCACAGTAAAATGTATGTAGGTGTTTAATTATGAATAGTCAAACCTATTCTGGTCATGATTGAAATTAGCACCTTTAAACATTCAAACCACGTGAAGTTGATTTGAAAGCAGGTCACACTGAACACATAGTTCAGAACATACACTCACCGAGCACTTCATTAGGAACCTGTACACCTTCTCATTCATGCAATTATCTAATCAGCCAATCGTGTGG
>JAOUQW010000014.1:7911455-7921823 GCA_028565825.1 Olivaichthys viedmensis
CCATTTTTGTCATAGTTACACATGTGACAGGACTACATCTTTTCTGTGGGACAGATAAGCCAGGCTGATCTTAATGCATTGAGTCTTATTCACAAACAGAAAGCATGTCATGTTAGAGTTGCATTCTCAAACAAATGCCAGCTGTTGTTTAAATATTGAGGTTAATAAAGTGTAATTGCATATTCTGAGGAAATTCGATTTTTTTTTCTTTTTCTTTTTTTCCCCCCTACTTAATTTGTATGGTTATAAGTTTGTAAAAAATAAAAAAAAAGTATTATCCCCAATTAATTATCAAAGGCCGGATTGACTAACTTCTGCCGCACAATGTTTAACAACTTGGCAACGTCAGTGTCGCAGAGAGAGGTGCGTTTGACTAAGCAGCGTATATGGTGGGTTTGGTAAACTTGGCCCCTTAATTCTCCGTAATTGTTGGTCTGTATTAACGTTTTTATCATTATTTCTATGAGAAATGCAGTGCAGATGGATATGGAGTGGAGTATTTGCAGCGAGATGTACAAACGATACACACTTAGTCCAAAAACCATAGTGCATTCTTCTCTGCAGCAAATAACCTAATTGTGCCTTAATTTTGTGCTGTTATATTGACTGGCACTGCATTTGTTGGGAGTGTACTTGCATTTTAAAAATTTCCAAATTTGACTGATCTTTTAAAGAGCAGATGTGGTTGATCCTATATAAAGCTCCTGAATATTTTGTGTGCTTTCAGAACGGCGTGTAATGACGACTCGAGTCTCCATGCCTGGTCAAATGTATATCGTGGTTCAGTTAATACAAACTGTTCATTAATTAGGTCAGCAAGTTTACACACTATAGTGCCGCCGCCCCCCCTTGTGCACACATTTTACATTTTATTCCTTTTTTTTTTTTTTTTTTTTTGGGTGAGAGGGTGACCTGATTTACTATAAACGATTGTATGAACTTGTCAGAGCTGACGTGTGAGAAATGAAAATGCAAAGCCAGGAGTTGTTGCTGTACTTGCACAGTGTAGTCTTGCTTTGTGTCCATAGCCCAGGGTTACCTGTTTACCCTCCTCTTTTTAGTCTTGATTTTGTCTTGTTTTTTGTTTTTCTGTTTTACAGTCTGTAAATTGAGTGAATGTAAACTTGGGTTGGTGTGGCAC
Organism: Olivaichthys viedmensis; assembly: GCA_028565825.1. Classification (NCBI taxonomy): domain Eukaryota; kingdom Metazoa; phylum Chordata; class Actinopteri; order Siluriformes; family Diplomystidae; genus Olivaichthys; species Olivaichthys viedmensis. The sequence continues at coordinate 7,912,597 of JAOUQW010000014.1, forward strand.
GGCTTGAACATGGTGTCTGCATTCTGGATGTGTTCTTTTCTTTTTGTTTTTCCCCTCTAATGTATCTTGTGTACACTGTACATTTCTATCTGTAAAATGTAATGCAGCAGCAGTCTCAGCACATTGTATGGTTTTGACCAAGATCCCTGACCTGCAAGCCAGAGGGGAAGGTGTACAATAATCCAGGCTTTTTAAAGCTTCAGATTGTTTTAATGTCATTTGTCTTGTTAAACCTGCTCAAATTAAAGGTTTATTAGGGGTTTTTAAATTTGAAGAGTGTTGCCTCATACATTTAAATGAACAGCTTTAATTGATGGCCAGATTCAACAGTAATACTTTTTTACAGACATCGAATGGTTTACGTTTAAAGGTAAGTCACTTACATCAGATGGACCATATACAAATAACAGGCTGGTTTGGTTTTGTCTAATGGCTTTCTATCCAATGGCTTATCCATGTGTCGATTGTCAGAAGAAACTAAACTCAGCAAGTACCTTATTTTAATTATTACGTCTCCATCATACACACAATCTTGCCGTTAAAGAGTTTCACAGCAAGGTAGTGATTACTACACAAGTTGATCCCTAGGTGAGGATATACAGTGGGGTCCAAAAGTCTGAGACCACATTGAAAATCTGTGATTTTTTTTCATTGCCGCTGTATGGCACTCTAAAACGCCTTGCTGAAACTGGATCAGTCGTATCCAAAGCACGATCAGGCACAGACCAAAAGTGACCACACCATGAGAAGAGCAATACATAAAGCTTTGTCACTGAGAGAGAGAACAGCAACTTCATCACAGATACAGAATGTGCTGAATAAAGAACGAGAGACTCCGAAAAGCAAACGTACTGTCAAAAGAAGGCTAGCTAGTAGTGGTCTCAAAGAACGAGTAGCGACTCTAAACCACTTCTCAGGAAGAGAAACGTGGCCAACACATTTCTTTCCTGATCCACACATTTCACAGTGGATCACTGGAAAAAAGTCCTATTTATTGAGGAATCCAAGTTTGAGATTTATGGCAGTAACAGAAGGGTTTATATAAGGAGACAAATAGAAGAGAGATTGAAAATCCACCACCATGTTTCACTGTTGTTTTGATACACTGTGGTATTATTGTGGTCTCAGACCTTTGGACCCCACTGTATATTTTTAATCCATAATTTTATATAACAATATATAACTTTATATTCAAGTTATTTATTTCTCGTCAGTTGGTTGGAAGAGCAGTTCACTCAAAGTTACTGGCTGCTAACGAGTCTGCTCTCTTAGCACTTTTCCACTGGACAGTTCAGTATGGCACGGTTACAAATTGGAATCCAGTACTATCTGTACCCTGGTAGAGTAACTGTGTTCACTACCCATCATATAACGGTACCCAGGAAAGTGCAAGACGTTCCCTGGAGATTGAGAGTTGGTGACTAGTGATGGGCACAGTTAGTAAAATATTACTTGAAATTCGCAAATAAATTTTCTTTGACATGAAATATAAAATATAGGCATATAGCTTATTTTAGGTTAAAGTGTCTGTGGTGCTGGCATTCTATTGCGCATGTTGTGCACTAGGTAGGGTGTACAGTGCCATTATGTTGTATCCTATGAAGCCATTTGGGATTTGGCCTAACTTATCATTATCAGGACGATTTCTTGGTGGATTTGTTTGAACAGTCAATGGTCTACACCTTGAGCAGCTCCACACACGTCCCTATTCGATACTCTTGGTACCCAGCAAGAAAGGTTACCAAATTCATCACTGGTAATTAGTCACGGTATGGATCCCTTGGCAGTGGGATTATGGATTTGTTACAATGCAATGCCGTACTGGTGGCAAAGTGCTAAATGCCAATGATCTAAGAAAAAAAAAACGAGACTGATAATTAGTATTTTCTGGATGCAAGTGCCTTCATTTGTCTTTAATAGTATGCAGCGTGTTCAGTTGGGTGTTAAATAACATTGCATTATCTGTTTGGCGATATCAACTTGCTTTTTCTCATCAAAACCACACACACACTCAAATTTGTTACATGACGTTGCAGGTAGACTGTTTAATGACGTTGGAGTCTCTTTCCACTTTTCTACAAGTCAATGCAGTGGTTTCTTATGGAGTCTACAGAGGCAGACTCCATAGTGCTGGCCCACAGCCAAATGTTTGTTTCTTGTGTGTTGCACTTTAGCTAACTACGTTTTTAAAGTAGTTGTCCCGACACCGGCGGCCATGGTGATGTGAGGTGAACTGGTGGGCTGTGTGGTGGCTCAAGCTGATGTGATGTGTACACGACACGCTTTCCACTCCGGTCATACCTGACTTCTCTTTCCCCACCCCATATGTTTAAAAATAGGACAGAACTGAAGTGCAAATAAAAAAGACGAATGCAAAGGGAATAGAAAATTGCAAGAAGTGAGATGCAAAGAAAATGTGGTATTGCTTAAGAATTATGTGTATAAAAAAAAAGTGACAGTTTCTTGGTTTGGTTTTATTGTGGTATTTAATTTTTTTATTACCATTAAAAACCTCAATTTGACCCTATATCGACACTTTCTCACTTACTCATAATGTTTGTGTCAAAAGTGAACATGGTGCTTCCTGAAGGATGGCACATGGAAGAGCAATTTGTTTTTTTTTAACAATCTGAGACATTCCTCATTTTAAAACATTTCATACTTTGAGATTTTGCTGTATGTTATTACTGATGCATCATATTCTTGCATCATGTTATTGTAATTGTTGCTTATATTTGTCTTTGCCAGCGTATTTTTGTCATGCTATTCATCTGGATCTATCTATCCATCAATCAGTACAGTGGAAAAACATCTCTGGATGTAGAGTACTTTTTTTTTTTTTTTTCACAGAACAGCAAGTGCAGTGGAGTGGGCTTCAATGGGCTCATATGTGCAACAAAACCAGGGACAAAAAGAGACCCCCTGCTACCCCTTACAGAGGCAACCACAGCCCTTGTGGATGTGCGTGTCGGTACAATTCAGAACATTGAGTGCACTTGAGCAGGCGCTCTCAAACAAGCTGGTGGCGTGTCCTAGCATGAGCAGCTCTGATTGCTGTGAGTGGTTCATTGTCTTCTGTAATGTGTGGTTATCTCAATCCCCCCCCCCCAAACATCCTGGCTCTTTGTAGGACTGTCCTACATTACAATCACAGCATGAATGAGCTGTTGGTGGAAATACTTCAGGCATAAGTCAGCAAATTACAGAGTAAAACCCGATTTGGGTGTACTGAGGAATAGAACCATGTTATTCCTTTTTTTTTTTTTGACAAATCTTTTGTCGTTCCAATGTCAAGGTGAGGAAATGACTTTCGAAAATGTAAAGCAATACGAGTATCAAGTGGCAGACTGCGTGTGTCTGGTTGTCGGGGTGTCTCTTGCTCTCGGCTCTTTGTTCTGTCAAAATCAAAATCCCACCCTCTTATGGAGATGTGACACACTCCCAGTTGGCCACGTGGGACGCCGCCATGCACAGCCCGACTGGCACAATTAGTGGACCAGAGCAATGGGTGTTAATTGGGCTGATTTCCATCGGTGGCCAATTAACACTCACGGCTCAGGCCCACTAATGCTTTTAGCATTTAAGCCTCTGTCCAGGGTGGCTGGGGCTAGAGATGAGTTTGGGGTTTGTGCTAGTGGGTGGTGCTGTGATCCTCTCAGCCTTTTGTTTGTTAGGCAGTGCAAACAGCCCTAACACCCCCCTCCAGCCACTCCAGAATGTCTGCATTAACTCTCATGTCTCCCAATTAAATTGCACTTACAGGGCAGGGGCAGTGTCTTGAATGGAGGTGGGAGTCTCTAGGCACCGTACGATTCGATTCGATTTACCAGTATGACCACATACTGGTTTTAAAACAGCACTTTCATCCATCATAAAAAAGCACTTAATGAATTTTCTTAATTAATTGTTTAGTCTTCATCTGAAATGTTTGATACTGTTGACATATTTGAGAAAAAAACCCCAAGCATTTATGCATCAGCCTATATAAAAGTGTTCTCAATGCAGAATCTTTTAACAGAGAATTGCGATGCGTCTAAGAATCGCTGAATTTTTTCCATGCTTTAGTCTTGAATGCCTATTATAAATGATTTGAGCAGTACTGTGTCACACACTCTCACACACCTTACCAGTCCTTCCTTCTGGCTTTGGAAGGAGCAGAAGGTGGAGGAGGGGATACTAGGATACCGACACAGTGACGGTAAAAACTCCACCACGGGACTCCTTGCTCGCCTGCCATATCCTTTGAACTTTGCCTCTTTGTCTCGCTCTCCTCCCTTGCAGGAAGAAGGGTGAGGAGGTAGCGCGTGTGTGTGTGTGTGTTACCCCGCCCTCCTGCTCTCCACATTCTCCACAATGCGCACAGCCTCTTTGGCACTCACCCACATGCTCAGCTGAGAGTGGGGACTGAAGGCTGGGGTGAGAGCGGAGCTGCACTGCTGCTATTCTCTCAGGAGATGATCAGGTCTGCACGAGTGCTCAGGAGCTGATATTTGACCCGACTTTTCCTTCCCGGAGGACTGAACGCTATCGGTTCCCTCCTCCTCCTCTTGCTCTTTCACCGCTTCCTACCGCGTTCTCTCTCTCTCTCTCTCCCCGGGGGTTCTCTTCTCAGCTCTTTGTGAAGAGGAGTGCATATACACACGTGTAACACTGCTCCTCCTGCTGCTGCTGAAGTGCGGAGGTCTGTGTCCGGATCGGTGGGATTGCGCGTCAGCCAGGCATGGAGCGCTTCCTCGGCTTTGTTAGGCAGATCCGTAGGTCCCGGAGACGCAAGGGCAAAAAGTACCGGCCCGAGGAGGATTATCACGAGGGCTATGAGGATGTGTACTACTACGCCTCCGAGCACCTGCACAGTAAGTGCTTTCACTGTGCCGGCTGGCAAGCGATGGGGAAGACCTTTCATTGTTTTACCATCACTGTGAAGCATTAGCTATTAGCTAGCTTTGAGGTGGGGGAGGCTGACTTTGCTGACTTTAGGAAGGCTTATGTGCAGTTCATGAAATCCTATGGACTATGACCACGTTATTGAAGATTGTGTTTATGTCTCAAGTTCTCTGTGTGTATGTGTGCGTATGGGGATGTAGCCAAGAGTGCTTTGCCCGATAAATGGCACGTATCGGTTCGCGTTTATTTCTATTGATTGGGAGTGAGTTTAATGTTGTGTTGGTCGTAAATGGTGTCCTGTGGGCAGCTCGCATGGTCTTGTCCAGCCCCAATGCACACAGGCCGTTGCGCCGCCCCTGTTTTGCTGTTCCTCCAAGTGTTGACATTTTCTCCTGTCTTACGTGAGCCGTGTGTGTGCGTGTGTGTGCGCGCAGGCTCATGGGTGTGTGTTCACCCCTCCCTCACACATCCCAAAAGCATGGCACTCTTAAGTGATCCTGAATGCCTTGTTTTAAAAGCACAGCAGCTCTATGCTTGCCTCTTTTGATCTTTTCTAAAGCACCCTCATAATCCACCCAGCCGTGCATTCTTCCACTCTCACACATGCACAGATAGAACTTGAGCCCCTGCCCTTTTGCCCTCAGACTGTACAACTTGGGTGGCGTGTATAACAATTGTATTTTATATGGCCTCTGGGTGGCTTAAGGAACAAAGATTTGTACCGGGAGGGCAGTCGTGAGCTCTGCCATTGGGGTCTCTCCCCCGGCTGCACCACTGTCCAAGATCCAATCCTTGTCAGTGAGGAACAGTCGGCTCTGCCTCACCCCAAGAATATAGGCCCTAGCTAGTGGGTTTGGCTAGCTTTGGTTCCATGAGCTTTATTCCTCTTGGACGCCCCTTCTGGTGCAGTACCGGCTGCCTTTAGACATTTTGCCTCAATAAACGTCGATCTGTCACAGATGCACGCGTCACCACTAGGGCTGTCAAGTACCTCTAAAAAAATTGCATTCGACTTTCAGTTACTTATTATTTAGCATTTGAATGCATTCGAATATTAATTCGGTATAAAATTAGCATCTTTATACTGCCATCAGACGAGTTTTAACATTAGGGCTTCCCAGCGATTTAGCAGCAGCCATGCTAGCGAGCTGGAATAATCGTGGTTAGCAGAGCTCTTGGCGGTCGCATTGTGACAGATCTATACTGACCCCTATTGACACGCCCCTTTTCTTACGGCAAGCGACAGAGTCATTTGGCCAAAACGTATGGGAAACGCGTTTCTACAGACTTGTGTTAGGTGCCTAAAAGTAAAACATGGGATCTTAAACATTCAAATGTGGATTTTCGCCTTCTAATGCGTAAATATGATGTAAATTCGAATAGTATTTGAATAGTGCAGTTCGTTTTGACAGCTCTAGTCACCACAGTGTTGGTAACAAGGCCAGGCCTGTACATTACTGAGAGTGGTGTGCTTTTTAGCACTGTTTAATAATAAAATCACTGCTAAAACAACCACATTTACAATCATGTTATTAATAGAATGACCAAATTGGACTTACATATTGGCTACAAGTGGCAATACAAGCGTACACACAAGCAAGATATCTAACTAGCTAGTTATCATTAACAGCAGGCTAGTTAACGTTACCTCCTTCGTCACACGCAACAACTTACAAATATCAGCCTATATGAAATGTCTGAAGCACTAAGTGATGTACATCGTAGTCCGCCGTTCTTTCTAGTAATGTCATAGCCAGATTGTTTAGTTGGTTGGTTACAGGATTTTGGTTCGATGGGAGCAGCACATAATTATCATTTTATTTCACCTGATGTTCAAAAGTTTGGGAAATAAGTAAGAACACAGTTATAACAGCTAAATGTGGCTTAGTGAAAGGCAAAATACACTCATGAATAGTCTCATCTCACTAAATCAAGTTTTCAGCCATGAGCAGTCTAAAAGCGTACTCAAATCCTTCGGCTGTCTTTGTACTGTATTTTTCGAATATAAAATATATTCAACTAGATTTCCTAGTTCAGTGTGCTTATATGTCTAGCATTCTAAATTAGAACATCTGTTCTTATTGGATCTTAAAGATGAGCATCATTAAAGATCGAGGTCGATGTGATGTCTGTGTGAATTGCCTTTGAAGTGAAGATGATACAATCTGTAAAGCCTGAATGGATCCAAGCGCAGCACTGAGACAGTGTATCTGTCATACATATTTGAAAGGTGTGATATTTGATTGAAACAGTTCTTTCTTGAAGAAACCACCGATCTAATGTGGCTGGATCGGACCAAACAACTGAACACTGACCGAGTGTATTATTTTAAAAACATGTTAAAACTGCTTTCTTCGAGGTATAAAGGGCCCGTGTTATAAACAGTGTGGGAGAGAATGAATGGCAGTGTGGTAACATCAGGGTACCTTGAACCCCTGTCCTCCCAAAATGTCTGTGCATGGGTCTGGTTCCACTGCTGTTATAAGTCCTGAAGTGTTGAGTGACTCTAAACACAGCCTAAGTGCAGTAATTAGCTGTGTGCTTCCTCTGCGCTTTTATTATTTTTTTACCTGTGCTGAGGCAGACAGGCTTCACTCCAACGCCCCCGGGCTTGAATAGGGAATGACAGGGAGGAGAGTGGAGAAGCTTGTCATCTACATTCCTCACCTCTCACAGGGACAGATTGAGAGTAGGGATGTCTACGAGCAGCGGCCTGCAGCCTGCTTGGAGTTTTGACCATGGCATTGAGTATTCAGACATGCTCTGCTTTATTTCTGCTTTATATTATATTTCCCAGGATTAATCACTTCCTGAATTTTGATGCGTGTGGGTGTTTTTCAATACTGGAGCACAGAGAATGTAAGAGTATTGTGATGAGTGTCAGGTTCTGAGTGGTTAATAAATCAGTCAGGGATAAATAATAGTCCAGAAGATTAAACTCAATGAATGATGTACATATTCGTCACCATCAGACGTACCGATGTGGCCGTCACTGTCTCAGATAAAAGCACTGTCTTCATAAACAATGACTCAGATCCAAAACCCCCAGATTTATGCTTTGTTTATTAATTGTAAGCCTGTGATGTTTTATTCTACAGCACACCCTGTTTAATCTGCACAAAAATATCAATTAAATAGAAGAATTCGTTAGAGAACGCTTACGGCTGTGATTTTGCCTGACGGTGGCAACTTACTCACGCTGTTCCATGCATGCATTTAGTCAAACATTCACTTTGATATGCATTTTCAAAAGCTCTGAGACATCAAATTAGACATCTAATTATCCCAGCTAGAGTCTGACACAGGAAATGCAAGAGTAAATGGCATTTGGATATTTAATTTTTTGTCCTACAAATACATAGTGTAATTATTATTATTTTTTCATCATGCCCGTTGGCTTGGACTGAATGCCGGACTCTGAACTGGCTGCGATGCTTTGAAAACTTTAATGTAAAGCTGTAGGTAAGTGCAGGCTAATGCATGTGTACCAAACACTAATTAACGAAAAATAAATAAATAAATGAAATAAAAAGCCTGGAAATGTCATGCTTGGTTACAGCTCTTACCCCAGCCTGTGCTAGAACTGCCCCCTGCATCATTTATAACGGGCTCATGCATAATTCGTGGTAAGGTTGTAGTCTGCCCATTTCTGTGCATTTATCAAACTCCTACTTGTGTGCGACGCAGCCGTTTGCTTTCTGATGGGACTCATTCGTCTACTCTTGGGCACGCAGCAGCCCCCGTTCTTCCAACTTGCAGGAGGTCTACACTTCTTCATTTTGAAAAACTATTCATTTCACCACCAGAATAGGGGAGATTCAGACAGGGTGTGCTCCGTCATAAATCTGGAGATGAGGAACAGTAGAGCATGGCACACAGGATAAAGAGGGAGGCGCCAGATAGCTTTTTATCCTTCCTGTTTGTTTACTTCACCATACGCGAGATTCAAGTATGATCCTCATTTGCAGCTATTCTATAAAGTTGAGCTCTGATGAGTCACTTCTGAGTAGTTCTCTTCTTAGGGGAGCTCACGTTTTTGTTTTTAAATGATGCATGCTACAATTCAAAGCCCTAAACTAGTACTCGGTACCTCCATCTTGTTTGTTTATTTGCCATCTTTCACATTCATGTCTTTGGTCATGTCAAGTATGGTGCTACTTCAGCTTATTCGCAAGATTAGAAACAGAGTGTCACGATGAGTTCCGGGTGCGCGGGTGCGGACACAAACGCGTAGCCGCTCTGAATAAACAACATATTTATTTTAACAGATATCGGGGAAACAAACATAGACTCACGTCGCGACAGGCGTGCTCACACACAAACAACGAAGGACAATACTGGAC
>JAOUQW010000014.1:7921923-7938841 GCA_028565825.1 Olivaichthys viedmensis
ACAAGTATTTTTTGTATTTGAAGTTTTTCAAAAATTGACATTTATTGATGCAAATACCGCTTTATCTAATTAAATAGGCATAGATTTGCACACCTAATAAAACCAAAAATCTAGTCTTCGGATGATGTTAGAATTAAAATGTTCATTTCACTGTGAAGACACTCTGACGAGAAAGACTTTTACACAACAGTTTGTTGGCATGTCTTTTTTTTTTTATTATTATTGTTTAATTAAGAAAACACCAAGTGCTGTTAAAATGTGTTTTTTTTGTGTGTGTGTGTGTGTGTCATTTTCTGGTATGAATTCTAACATAAATCCTACAATGATCAACCTTTTGAGAAATGCCTCTGTAATATCCTTCTAAACGCGCGTTAGAATGAACTTCTAAAACTTCATGAATGCAAGTAATCTAGAAACAGAGATTTTTTTTGGTCGTGAACATAGGGGGAGGGAAAAAGTGATTTTGAGAAAAATGGTTTTAAAAATGCAATGTGGTTTCATGCGTTTCCACTCGAGGGAGTGTTATATAGAGTTTATAAGGTGTTATAAAGGAAATGTGCATACGTGTGTCATCATGACGTGGTTGGGCCAAAGGGGGCGGGGCTACAGCCTTCTTTAAAGCTGCCCAGTTTGGGACGACGCAGGGGTCGCAGTGGACGCAGGGGTCGCAGGGGGGCTGAAACTACATTGTAGAGAAGACACGTTATAGATGCGGCTCATCCCAAAACATCTGTGAAGTGTCTGATGTGCAGCGTCTCGCTCATTGCGTCTGCGCATCAGCATGTAACCAGACGAGATGTGATGATAAAGAACGCCCCCCACCCCCCCCCACCATTAATAACCTGCCTTCATAACGCGCACGCACACTGCTGTGTTTAAGCACGCGGAGGACTTTCAGACGCTCGGTGTCATTCGCCTCGTGACCGCGCTGTAGTAGAGCGGCTGCGCGATCGCGCGCCACTTTCGGACGCTACGGCAGCCCGTCCTCGCGCTCGTCTTCTCGCCTCCATCTCCGGCGATCCTTCCACGAGCCCGGTGCTTCTTCTTCTTTTTTTTCTTTTCTTTTCTCTCCCCCCTCTCTCTCTGGTTGGAGAGGAAACGGCGGTTGCGAAGGCTGGGAGGTGTTCAAGGCGCTCGGGATCGGTCTCGTGCGGCTCCTCGGCCCGGCTGGGACGCGGCTCTGGCTGCGCGCGGCGGGAGATCCGGATGCCCGCATGCGGCGCGCGGCAGCGCTTTCACCGGAGCACCTATAAGAGCGTGCTGGAGCGAGCATGATCGCCGTGTCTTTTAAATGCCGCTGTCAGATCTTGAGGAGAGTGAACAAAGGTAATCCTTAGTTCAGGCTCAGCATCGAGCACCTCCTCTCCCTGCTCCTCCGCGGTTCTGCATCACACGGGCTGCCTGCTGGGAGAGTTTAAAATAAAAAACCCCTGCTGATATTTACGCCGGACATTGTGCAGCTGTGCAGCTGTGCAGCTGTGCGGTCAGCGCAACAGAGCTGCGGAAACGTCTACCTTACTACCGTAGGCGGCGGGCTGTTTTATTGAGGAAGCAGTTTCGGACTAAGTAGCCAGTGTCATCAGCTGCATGAATATATGAATATGCATGGATGTGTTTAGCAGCAGAAAGCCGCCGAGTCTCGCGCACGGTGCTTTTTTTCCCTTTGATAAGAGCAGCTCAGCATATTTGATGTCCAAGTGCTTGTAGATCATCCCTCTCCTGGTGATGTCTGCCTGGAAAAAAAAAAAATTGGTAGTAAGAAGCACTTATGGAAATCTGTTATACAGTCATTTGCATGAATAACTGTCTGTCTAGCTCTTTGTTTTCCAACTTTGAAGAAATTGAACAGCCCCAAGTTATGGGCTGTAGACTTGTCTTTGCTATGCTTAGATGGGCTTTACCTGTGCATAGAGCTGTGCATAGTTGGAGAGGCATGATGTTTCTGGTTAAATCCCCCCAGCTCAGATGCATGTGCTGGCCAACTTGACTTTGCTTGAAAGATCAAGGATCTGTCATAAATAGTGCAAAGTCCCTTCACCCCTGGTTTATTTAGTCATCGGCCTGCTGTGCCGTGTCTCGGCCTGAACAAAGATGGTTTTCATGCATGTGAAATTACATTCAGCTACACGTCTGCTCTGCTGCTGGGTTTCATTTCTTCTCCGTAATGCATGTTTAAAAATGGCTTCATACTGTATGCTCTGTGTCGGTATTATTTATGCCTTGTCTCTGTGGGTCTTTCCTCTGTGTTTGACCACATGACAGCGTAGTCGTGCATATGGTGAATGTGTGTGTGTGTGTGTGTGTGATGGCTCATTTGAATGAGTCAGGGAGTCGCATTATACCAGACGGGAATAAACGTCATAAAAGTAGTACTCACCAGTAACCACACTGATGGATGGAGACGCTTCGAAAAAAAATTAGTTGTTCCAGGTGAAGAAGAGAAATGAGTTGGGAACTGTATAATCCTCTCTAAATAATATATGTTCGTATTTCAATAGATCATTAGGTCATTAGATTACAGCATTAGTTTCAGTCAACCTTTGAAAATCAATTACACTGCTGAAAAATATTTAGTAAGACACCTTTTAGTATGTACTGACAGTGTGAGACAGAAAGTCAGCTTGAGTAAAGGTAACTATTTTCTGCCATCTTCTGGTTCTGGTATTTGGGTTTCCTTTTGCAGCTTCCTGTCCGCTGAGACTGATAAGCCATCTCCTCCTGTAGAACATCTGTTATGCTGCTAGCAATTACTGTGCTGTGGTCTGTCAGCTTTACTTTTCACTGTTTCCCATTAGTGAGCGTTCACTCAGAAAATGGAAATTGGAACCAAGGTGTTGCTGCCGAATTCATGTCATTCATGCAAGCCGGTGAGGGAGTGCTCCTTCAGCTTGGGACGGTACATCTGCTGGTCCAATTAGAGCTGGTGGTGCTTAGACTTTTTAGTTTTTGGTATTTAATTTCCATGTTAAATCAACACATGTTCTCTTACCTCAGCAGGTTTTCGGTGTGTTTGGCCAATTATGTGAGGTGCTTTGTATGGTAATGAGTGGGGTGAGCAGTAGCACCTTCCTCCCTCTATTTCTTTCTCGCTGCACTCTGCTTTGTGTCATGGCTCATATATGGGCTTAAGGTTCCAGCTCCAACTTATATATTGCAGGCTGCCTTCAGATGCTGCAGTGGTAATATGTTTGAGTTTGTGTGTGGGTGTGTGCTTGTTAGTATGTATGCACATGTTTGAGGCTATGTGCCTGTGCAATAATTTGCATGTTTGTGCTTATAGGTAATTGTGCATTCATATTTGTTTGTAAATCCCATTTGTATGTATGCCAAATGTATCCCAAATGGGACGTGTATGTGTGTGTATGTGTGTGTGTGTGTGTGTGTGTGTGTGTTTACTCCTCATGTCTCTCCAGATTCAGGCTGCTGGATTTAGTAGCTGGAGAGCGTACGTACCTGCTGTAATAATTGGTATGCTAATGGCTCTGTCGTACTGATAAACACGCTGGCCATTTCCATTCCAAGACAGTTGTGCGCCAGCGTGACCCTTCTACACCCGGCTTTCCATCCACTGAAATCCAATTCAGAGCAAATAGCTCTGCTTCTTGGGCTGCATCAACTGCTAGTAAGCGCTGATCCATACCGGATTCAACAACTGGAATGTCCAAAACACAGCCAAGCACGTAGAAAAGCACCTGAAGGAAATCACCTAACACCAGATGTCTTGCTCCTTTCAGCTTGTGAGCTTTGTAGCTCTGTAGAATTATCAACAGCAGAAGCAGCCACATCTATCAAACAAACAAACTGCCATTTTCCCCTGTTGTTGGCTAATGCAGAAGGCCAAACAAGTCCTCTGAGGTCAGCGCCTGCGGCTTCACTGGCTAAATGAAACTGGCAGGGATTTCAAGGTCGAGGGGCACTGTCGTATGTGCTGCACTTCTTTTGTTTTCATTCTACTGGTGTTTGACTTGTCAGTTCCTTGCTTACTTCCTCATCAGTCCTTTCTGACTCACAGCCTGATGTAACCGTGGCAGAGGAAGCAGGAGGGTGAAGGTAGAGTCAGAGCGGGCAGGGGACTCTTCAGCCTTTCACCATTTCACCCGTAGTGTGACGGCTCACATATTTAATATACTAGGTCTGATGCATTTTTTTCATGGGATGGAGAACAGGCAGAATGAGAGATGACGAGAACAGAACACATCTAGGGAGTGTTGGTGCTGTGTGGAGGAGAGGGGAACTGTATTCTTCTCCTGCTGCTACCAGTTAAAACCCATGACACTTTTTTGTCCTTAAGAAGAATATGTACTGGAGTATTGTAGGTTTTCTTTAGTAGGTGCATGCTAGTTTGACATTTTATGTGGGAACCATGCAGAAAAACTTTGTAAGCAGTAGTTCTCTTGGATAGCGGTCAGTTCCACCCTCCTACACAACAAAACAATGGAAGAGCTCTGGACCTTTATAAGTTATACATATGTAGAAGTCTCTCTTCAGGATTTTACCTTGATATCTCTGGTTGCAAGTCACAGACCATAGGGGCTGATGGGTAAGACCATTAAAGCCTCAAGGCTCCTCCTGAGATGGATTCCTTTATGGTTTCACTCAGCTCTTCTAGTGTCTTTAGAATAATGTCTTTGCCTAAATAGCTGCTTTTCTGGATAGGATGAGAATGCCACTTGTGTTTAATAAGACAGTCAAATTCCTTTAAAATTGCATTTGATTTTTTGATTAGTCTATAACTTTATACTGCCACAGACAGAACAAACATGATCAGTAGAGGTACACTATTGTGTTTATATCACATAAACCCCGGAAGATGAAAATTATGAGATACAAGATCATAATTTAAGATCATATAAGATCATCATTTTATCATAAACTTAAAATTTTCAGATTATTTTTTATTTATTTACCCACAGTAATGTTTTCTTGTTGCTAATGTTTAGCTAGATTTTACTAGATTTTTCTTATTCCACCCAGGATCCATGCAAATACCTGCCATCTTCACCTTGTCTTAATACAGGAAGGATATTTTTTTAATTTATGTCCCCTACAACACAGTTTGGCTGAATCCCAAATGGCTTCCTATTCACTATATATGGTTACTACATAGTTTCTACAATGCCATTATGTTATAACCTATGTAGTTCCCTATGTAGTGCCCTATGTCTCCAATAGAAGGCCATTAGAGATTTAGCCATAAACAAAAGAGCAACTCCAGTAACTTCCTGTTGAAAATGAACTCCTTACATACTTTGTTTGTTTATATTTAATTATGAAATTGATATAAAAAAAAGTAAGAATATGTTCAAATAAAGTATGCCATAAATGTCATGCATTTATTTAGAGCCCTTACCCAACAAGAAGCAACAATTAGCGACCATTAGGTCAAACTTTTTAGGAAAGACTTGCGTTAGATTAAATAAATAAATAAAAATAGAATACGGGATGTTAAACATTCAAATGTGGATTTTTGCCTTTGAATTAGAATGATGAAAATTTAAATAGCATTCAAACAGTGAAAATCGTTTGGACAGCCCTCATATTTAATGTTTCTGCACTTCCCTTCCCTTTTTCTCCCCTTTAGTTTGTACACTCCAGGGTACTTTTCAAAGGTTAACCTTTTATATGGTCTTGCAGCTAGATCATAGATAAGCACACTTTGACCCACAGCACCATTCCAGTATCAGCTCTAATACTGTCTGAAATGTCAAAATTGGACACTCAAGCACACTTTCTCGGCAGCATAATAGTGAGGACACAGTAATAACAGTGGCCCTTTCTAGTGCGTGTCTGGAATGACTTCTCTCACAGGTCCAATTTAGCCATTGCCATTGTTGTCTGGTTTTAGCAGGTCTCTTCTGCAGCATATCAGGATCTGAGCTCAGCCCGAGTGGAGGGCACAGCTGCTTTCTCATACCGAGTGTGGCTTTGGAAAGCCCAGACCTGCTCAGAGCTTCAGCATAATTCCCTCTGTCTGCAGAGCACAGGGAACTGTAGCTGTCGGTCTAGATTAGTCTCATACAGCACAAATATCATACCCAATTTAGTGAGGGGCTTATTCAGCCTCTTGCTAGCTTAGTGGAGGTCCTTTATCACGAGCACACACACATACAACCGCACGCATGGTCATGATGCAGAACAGAGGCCTCCATTAGCCTCATTACATGCTAGATATATGGTGCTTCTTCCTCTCCACGCTGGCTTGGTTCTCCAAGGGACTGCTGGTGTTTTTCCTGTTCAGGAGCTTATCTCAAATTCTTGTCCAAAGGAAGTGCTTTGCCTTTTCTAATGGCTTCAGCATGACGAACTTTGACAAGGGCTTGCTGTTTTCTGATTTGCACGCTTGCATCACACGGCATTCTTGTAGGCGTGTGGCAACGTCTGATTGGACAGGCCACCTGAAGAGCGTATTCATCTAACTCCACATGTCCATGATAAAAGCAAAGCAGGGAGTCATGGAAACGGAACGCAGCCAAGCAGTGAGAAAACCCAAACAGCCGGCTCTTACTCTGCCTCCGTAGGCTGGGTGTCAATGGATGGATAAAGAACTCTTTTGGCAAGCGTCAGAATATAAACATTGGCAGCACTTGAGACATCAGATTATCCATGCAAATACACATATGAATGAGTGCAAAAGAGAAAGGCAAGCCAAAAAAAAGGAAAGTTTTTATTTCCTCATCCTTGAATGGAACAAATAGCTCCACATCACCACTCCATTTTGTGCTTATCAAGCTGAAAAAAAGTACACAAGCCCTCCAGCGGTTTTGGAAAAAACAACTTTTCTGTGCTTGTGTTCTTTTTTTCGTGCCCTAATCCCTCCGTTTCCAGTGGCTATGTGGGTTTTAAGTTCCCAATAACAATTCTGATTGAGCGCAGCCCCTCTGGGGGTGGAAGGCAGCATCCTACTGTGTCT
The DNA here is from genome assembly GCA_028565825.1 of Olivaichthys viedmensis. Lineage (NCBI taxonomy): Eukaryota > Metazoa > Chordata > Actinopteri > Siluriformes > Diplomystidae > Olivaichthys > Olivaichthys viedmensis. The sequence continues at coordinate 7,928,834 of JAOUQW010000014.1, forward strand.
AACGTTGCTCTTGTTGGGTTTTACAGAAGAAGGGGGTGATGGTTCTTGTCATTCTCAGTCCTCCGCACTGGTTATCTCCTGGATTCTTTCAGAGAAGGAGGGGAGAACAAATGGCAGCTGCCTCCACCCGACCTGAGCTTCCAGTTCACATCCTCCCTTTGATAGTCTTTATTCCTTCATTTCCTACAGTCAGCAAACATTTGAAGTCATTTTGGAAAGCGGCGTTAAATCTACCGAGTGCCACTCTAAGATAATATGCCATTAAGCTCAGACAGGCAGCGCTTTTTGTACAAGCATTATGCCACCCATATTTTATCTCGGAGAGAACTTCAAAGAGCCCACGGGATATTAAGGAATATGTTTTATGAAATTTCGGATATTTTGCCAACTCACTGCCTTCTTTTAAAAGATTCAGTAGAGTTGCTATGTCCCCGGATGATTTATTACATCAAGGTCAAAGAGTTGGATTGATTAGATGCACCCAAATGGTGCTTTATTGAATATCAAAGATACCTTGCAATTTGTGCTTCATTTTTAAATGATTGCAACTCTAAAGCCGTTTCTCACAGTCAGTTACCCTGGTATTGGTTTGCAGACGGATCCATTTCTCACTCCCTCTGTAGATAAGCTTACAGGAGTTCATATGGGCGTCAGACACAATTGTGAAACCTGAAGGTGAGAATTAGTCTGTTAGGAATTAGTCACTGAACTGTTTTTTTTTTTTTCCCCCGTTTACCAGGGAGAATTCTGTTGGAAAAGCCGGTTTGAAGCAGCTGACCACTTCTTGGGGCACCCATGCAAATGAAAAAGGCTTTCATCATCCAAATAATGAATAGCCTCTTTTTCCACTATCAAAGTGCACTCCCACGTCTGTCTCTCTCTCTCTCTCTCTCTCTCTCTCTCTCTCTCTGGATTCACTGTGGGATTCATGCTTTGTGGCCTAAAAATGAGATTGCATTGTTCTTCTTTGGCACCAGCAGTTCAAGACCTCCTGGCTGCATCAGCGTGTGATGCTTAATTACATGACTTCAAAAGACTGGAAAATTACAACTGCACATCAGCCGGTTGGACGACGCTCTGGGTTCTCCATGAGGCCACAGCTTTCCCATCTGTCTTCATAGACTTTCATCTGGCTCCCCACTGGTCAACCTGCACAACCACCTGATCCAGTTATGAGATCAAACAGCTCTTTGTGGCCAGTAGAGGTGCTGAAGGCCATCCACTTGCTTACAGAACTTAAATTTCCTCCTGAATTTACCACTGAGTCGAACAGGACCAGTGATCACAAAAGCCTCTTTCACACATGCACTTTTACAGGAAATTTAACAGCAATTAAATGGGAAGTGGTTAAATATAAACACAAGCCAGAGCTGAAATCCTGGTAAGATTGATGTGGAACGCAATACTTGGGAGGCTCATGGTTTGGACATACCGGAAAAGTCGATGAAAAATAAAAACAGGAGAAATGTCTGGAAATTGGAGCGATTCAGAAATGAAGGAGCTGTTGGACGAAATTGTTTGTCAAATGAATGTTACAGTCTGTTAGCAAAGGAGACTCGGAGAGTGGCGGCATTAGTTAGAGAGAAGACGCAGTTGACAAACAAACTCAGGCGTTTGAAACATAAATTCCAAAAGATCCACTGATTTGTTATACTTCGCACCCTGTGTAACGAGACCTTTTATAGCACATAAAGCCCAAACATTACCGAAAAAGGTATTCCGATATTTCACACCTGGGTTTTGAGTGTGAAAATGCTTTAAATCAAAAGGGGGAAACTCTTGGTATGCTTTTGGCAGTATTAATAATGTTCTGTTAAAGATCTGTTAAAGATCCATATGTTACATTTGTGCAAGAATACAAGACACAAGGCGATATTCTTTAGTGTACCAAAATATCACCAATCAGGAATAATACATTAACATAATACAGTAATACACAGTTCATGATAGAAACAAAACTTTATTTACCAATAATTTATTGTCTTGCACAGTTTTTACTTCCTAAAATCATTAACCAAAGCAATTCCATTCCAAATTCACTAAGCTCTGAGAGAACTGCGAAGTGTCTGTTCGGTCAGCATTTGGCCTGCACCTACAGTAGAAATGGAGGTTGGCCAGGATGAGAAACTGCATAGCTGAGCCCTTAGTGAGCCTCCAGGTGCGGCCCCACCACCACAAACTCAAGTGACGTATCCTCTAAATCTGGGTCGGATTTGCTCCGGGTGGCCAGGTGCTGCTCAGAGAATGACTCATTCTTGCTGCCCACTCGACTCAGCTCGGTCCCGTGCTCCCGAGCAGTGACGAAGCATTTGAGTGAGGTTCAGAATTGTTGTTCATGCTGTTGTATAAAATGCAAACATATTAAAGGCCCATTGCTGACACACAAAAGCTTTGACTATATAATTCACTTCATACTGGCATGATTCATAAGAGCTGACATAGATCCATGCTGCTGGGTCAAGAGCGGTCAAGCACATTTAAAAAAAAGTATTTTATGTACTTTTGCTAGTTTATTCAGAGCCAGTCGACAGAGCAGTATGTATGTGCAGTACGTTTCGCCTGAAGTGAGAATGACATCTTGAGGAGCCCTGGCTATGGAGATTTAAAGCACAATACCACTGGTAGGGCCCAGCTCTGAATTGCAACTAAGTCACTTTTCTAAGTGCAATGGAACTAAAATAAACAAAACAAAAAACTCAACAGTCCTAACATTCCAAGACCATCCTGCCCTTTGCTGAGGCTAAATTAACAGATAGATTTTATTTTATTTTTGAAATTACGCCCATATCAAACTAACCTTACAGCTCAGCTGATATTCAACATGCAGTTTGTTTTGCTCTCTTCACACACACATTGCTTATGTGGTTGCATCATGGCCCTGATCTATTTGGTAGTGTGTGCAGCGTTATTTTCTGTTTTTCATTTTTTATGTGTTTACTTATTTCATATAATATATGTAGATTTTTGGGGGATTTTTTGTTTTACGCATACAGACAGTAGACGGGTGCCTAGATCTGATTAAATCATAGATTTGATTAAAGCACTGGGAATTTCTCCTACCTTTTCTCTTTGGCATGGGTTCATATGGAGAGAGTTGGGAGGTTGTATGGTTGATTGCCTGTTTTTGGCAACTTTGATGACTTGTACTCTTGCGATGTTTGTCAGAACACATGCTCTTGGGTAGTGGGCCGAGGTGACAAGTGGAATCCATTAAGCAGCGTTATTTAATAGGAATGGACAGTGGGCGTACAGACACACCGCACAATTTGAGCAGCGCCTACATAGAACATGTTGTGCCGGTCCCGTCCTAGGCAATTGCCTGTGGAGCCTCTGCTAGGAAGCACTAGTGAGGATAGAAACGTCACACGTACAGTTCACAGTTGATGGTGCTACTCTAAAAAGCAGTCTCATTTCATTAGCAATAAGTTTGGCACATTTTCACGGTTATTATCAAATAGGTTTTCATACACTTTGCCTTTGTAACCTTCTTTTATGTGTGTTAAATGAAAACGTCAACCTCATCTATTATGAATTCACCATATGCAAGTACTTTGTAGTTTTTGTCTTCGAAACAAAGACCTTATTCTGTGATGAAATAACATTACGTGCAGGGTTTTGATTAATGGGCCTCCAGTTCTATTCACAAATTACAGTTGTATAATTATGTCTGAACAACAGTCACATGAAGTAACGTAGCTTTCATTTGACTGTTTCTCCTTTTTCTCCCTCTCTCTCTGTCTGTGTTTCACATCCAATCAGACTCTAAGCCTTTCGCTGAGCTGTGATCAAAGTGTTCACTGGCGCACTGTTCCAGATATACTGTACAGTGATCCAACCCCCTGCTGAGGGCCTACAACTCAGCCAAACTTTCAGATTCTGTCATTATTTGTTCTTGTTTGCTGTCGAGGATGGCAACCTGCATGCTAGTTTCAGATTTAGATTTTGTTTGACATGGAATTTGGTCTAATATCTCAGCCAGTACTGGATAAAGATAAAGACTGTATACTGAAATTATACATAGATGATCGTAGAGCTGCATTTTCTGCCTCATTATTAGCACCTTGACATAATTCAGGCTTTCGAGATGCCCTTGAAAAGCTTCTTCAGCTTCAAAAGTGACTGATGTCATCTCTTCTATAGTGTCTATAATGTCTGTTCCTCTTTGAAGTTAGACTTTTTCTTTTTTTTTTTCCCCGCTCGTTTCCTTTTCCTCTTTGCGCTTTAGCCTTGATGCCAACCCCAGTTCCATCACAAGCAAACTGCCGTGGGTTGAGCATGACCCAAAGTGAGTGCCCTTGTTAAAATTTAAGAGCTTTTAATCCCAGGATGTCCCACCCTAGCACTCGGCGCTGGAAGCAGATTTTGCTGCAGTGCACAGGGAACACTGGGTATTCACTCTCTCTCTCTATCTCTCTTGCGCTCTTTCTCTCTCTCTTTCTCTCGTCCTCTGCCATCAGAACGAGGGTAGCTTGTGCCATTAGACTCAGGCAATACAAAATCTGAGCTCATTGCTAAAAATAAAGGAGAGCCATTTCCTTTCTCTCCTGGGGGTCTGTGTGGCTGAACTGCAGCAGAGTTAGTCTCTTGCCTCTGCCTCATTTCCGTTTGACTTTAGAAGATACCAGAAATGCACTTCTAGATGTGCATTTTTAGAAGCACTGCTTCAGAAGTGTTGAAAACTAACCTGTAAATTGTGGGTTCTAAGTGAGACGACACTCCGTAGCCCTTCTTGTGGCTTATGTATAACAAGTTTTCAGTGCAGTAGAAGGAAGGGCATCATGTCCACCTGCCCACTTGTATGCCACTCGAAAAACATGTCGTCCCTTGTCATGTCATGTAAATTGGTAGGCTTTTTTAGAGCTTGGTTTGGGAAGCTGCCATAATTAACGGATGGTGAGAGCCGGTGTGTGGACTGCACGCCCTACGAGACTCATTACCATTCACCACAGATGACAGGGAGAGCCCAGAAGCACTCAGCCTCTTTCTTCCGTACCCCTCAACTCCCCAAATGAGTGCGCCGATATGCATGACTGAGCTCACTGTGACTTGGCAGGATGACATCTCTGCTGCTGTGTTTCTCTCTCTCTCTCTCTGACAGCCAGATTCATTCCTTCAGTCATTCAGTCTCTCTATCCCTTTCTGCCCCTTGTACATTCTCATTCTTTTATCATCAACAGATTTATCTTTCTCCCTCTCTCTCTTTCTATCCACACTGATGTTGATGGAGCTGTCATATTCATGTCGTGTCACCTTGGTCCCTCTCCTCCTGCTCATTCAGGCACCGACCTGGACCTCCATCACAAAGTTCCCACGTTCCTTCTCGCTTGCTTCGCCGTTGGATTATGTCGCTGCGCTCTCTTTTTTTGTTGTTGCTGCAAACGTCTTTATCTCGGCCTGTCTAAGTGCTTCTGATGTCCTGCAGTCTTTCCTCAAATGAACTGGAGGAAAAGGAAAGGAGGATGCTAGAACGCCCATTCACTTGTGCGCTCATCCGAACGCCCCTTGCGCCGTGTATGAGTGTGTGCGCATATATTTTGTGTGTGGGCACGGAGTTTGCCCAGCAGTTGAAAGAAAAGCCCAGCTCTGGTAAGAGCAACGTCGCTTTCTGGACAGTTAGCCTGAGACTGTGACCTCGTCTTGCTGCATGCCATGGCGTTCCTGTGTAGAGTGAGCCATGCCTTCCACTGGGATGTGGGTGAGTAGCGCCCGAGAGATTTTAACGAGGGAACAGAGTGGCAGAGTGGACGTTAAACATGGTGCAGGCCTTGGACCATTCAGGCTCCATCCTGTTTGAGCTACTAAATTCAGAGAGGCAGATAAAATTACAGTGGGTTTAATTAGAATGGCTTGACTTGTTTCCTGAGCGGAGAAGCTTCAGTTGGTGAGTTTATCTGAAATATATTAAAAAGATGAATGGGAATTGAAGAATTGATTATGTTGACGTTTTATATTCATGTTTTTTTAATTATGTAACTGGAATTGATTTAATAGTGATTACTTAAAATGATATTGATGTCTGCACTCTCAGAAAGAAAGAAAAAGATACTAACCTGGGGCTTTATTGTGTGTGTGAACACTTGTTCTAGCTCACTTATTCTCATATGAAACGTATATAGACCAATCAAATTCTACCATCCTGTCAGGGATTTCCTTAAATAGGAGGAGCATCTCAGATTCTGTGGTGTTCACAGTAATATGGGGTTTTAATAATAATATAATATGGGGTACTTGTTACTTGTGTGGTATCCTCAAGGGTGTGGTTTTTTTTTTTTTTTTTGGTACCTTTAGTGAAAGGAACATCATTTAAGATACAAACTTGGACCAAACATTGTTTCTGTCTTAGGGAACAACAATGGACCCGTGCAGTACCTTTTTTGGGACAGTGTCTGTGTGTGCGTGATGTGACAGTCATGAAGAGACTGTTTTGGGAGGTCAAGTTTCCCATCACAGAGTGACTGTGCTGTACCTTCTGAATATGTATCCAGCTCCTTGAGGGAGATTTGATACCCAGAGATCTGTCCCCACACTTCTGTCTCAGTCAGGTCATTAAGTACACTTGTTTCAGTCTCAGGCTGTAACAGATGAGTTTACCCGTCACCAGCAGGTGATAATTATTCATCTCACCTAGACCCAGAGCTCTTCAGGGCTTCTGCAGCCAACACTATACATCACACAAAAATGATAGACTGGAAATGTTCCTAATGGTGCGGCCCTGCGTTGATTCCAGCATGTCGAGACCTCCAGCAGGGGCGGTCACGTGTGTATTTTTGGAGAGAAAAATCTGTTACTGCTGAGAGAGAAAAAGAAGAGGGGGAGAGGGCTGAATATTGCAAGTAATTTACCTTCACTTTCAGACATACAGATATCCTCACTTGAGAAGGATGTTTTATGTATCCCTCGTTTTTTGCCAGACCGCCGATCAGCCTGGGCTGGAAGAGGCATTTTTTGTTCATTGACTGACTGACTGACTGACTGACTGAACTTATTGTTGAAACGCACATGCGTGCGAGAGGCTCGGGACGTCCGTACACTAGGTGATGGTATACACCTGAAACATGGCCCAGAAATCCATCACTGAACTGAAAGGAACTGCGTTTTTCTCGCAATACTTGTATTCCAATAAATTCCGCCTCTTGAGCTACGGTTATTTCCACCTGCTTCTCTAGGATTGGCTAATACTTGTTACTCCCAAGCAGCCTGATGAGCCAGTTGAGACGCCAGATTTTAGAAAATATCCAGCAAATGAGATTTATCGGAATACGGATGGGGGAAAAATAACATCTCCAGTGGTTCTCAAGTTCCGACTGGGTTTTTACGGTTGCTTAGTGATGTAAATGGCTTCTCAAATGTCTGATCAGCGGACTGCTTGTGAGTAGGGAATCGTAGCACGGGAAGCGGAATTTAGAACATAGGCAGGGAAAAAATAAGTGCATCTAGGTTGTCAACGGCCTGTCATTTCTGGATAGTTGCAGAGTCAAAGGTCAGTTAGTTAAAATCGTGTTGTTTCATGTAGGTGTGCGTCCTTGCTTGATCTTTTAATGTAACAACTTATATAAAAGAATGCATGAATGATATTCAAGCACATATAAGCTACAATAAAGACACATACTGCAGTAATTGCCTCACCTGTTATACCATTAACTTGGAGTGACTGCCTGTTCTACACTTAGCCATCTTACTGGCTCTCAGCAGAAAGATACGAAAAAACCAATTAAATTCTACAATCCCGTGAGAGAGTTCCTTGCATAGGAGCATCATCTCAGGTTTTGTAGGATTGACCGTAAAATGCTGTGCAATCAGTCGATAGCAGTCCCTCAAAGCCAGGCTTGCTCAGTCTTATCAGATATGTTACCTAGGGGAACTTGTAATGAGATACAAAAAAATTATATTCTCTATTTTTAATATATCTCAATGTAAGTGTTTGTCTGTTTGTAAAAAATAAGTTTTGCTGGGTTTATTTGTATATTTGGAAGGAGAACTGTCCCCTGTTACTCCTGTTACAAAATCTCACCAGTGGCAATTAGAAAAGCCTACACTACTGCCTACTGCCCACGCAGAAATCTGCAGTTATGAAGATGAGCTTTATCCCTGAAGTCCAAAACTGAAGCTCGATGATGTGCTTGAGCACTTTCCTAAACCTAACAAAAGCATATTATCAATAAAAGCGTGAGCCGACCAAGCTCAGTGTGCGATAAAATACAAGTTTGAATGATGCAAAGCCCGAACATTACCGGCACAGGTATGCCAGTGATTACCAGCGTTTTGAGTGTGAAAACACTGAGAAGGGTGAAAGGACAGTGAGACTACATTACCCACCAGCAACTACTACAGTGCTTGCTGATGAGAGCTGAATGTCAAGGGCCCGGTGATTATAATTTAAATACTGCCTGCTGCTTATGCGCTCTTAAAACTTATCAGAGAGGATGGATGTGTGTGTGTGCATGAGATTTTCTTTCCTCTTCTGCTAGACCTCATGAATATCTTAAGCAGTGCATATTGCCTGTGCCTGTGTTTACAAGCCTCTAAAATGCATACTTAAATATGTGTATGGGGGAGGGGTATCACCCAGGCTGAATGCGTCTTAACCTGTAAATCTAGTTACTAATTTGTATATACAAGCTTACAGAGATTTAAAGTACACATATCTCCAGCTTTCTCCCTCTCTCTCTGTCTATTTATTATATATGAACCATAGCTTGCTGCGCTCTAATCGTACAAGTCACAGCACTGTACTGTGTGTGTCAAGCTGAGAGCTTCACCATGACGGCCCTCCTGCTGCACTGCAATCAGAGCTGCAGCTCAAAACCAGAACATGCTCCTTACCGAGCCACACACACACAGTGACTCCTGTAGCTTCCTGTACATCCTCCAAACAGGAGGCCTCCTCTGATGTTAGGGCTAAAAAGTCTGTGCGAATCATATGTGCCTTTTTTGCAGCCATGAGGGGTGTGTGTGTGAGTGTGTGTGTGAGAGAGAGCCCCGCTGTGATGTCAAGCATCAAGAAATGGGGTGTCAGCATCTCTGTAAGAAAAGTGTGTGCGTGCTTGTTGCTCTATTAACGATTTTTTTTCTCCTTGTTTTTTGTAGATGAGGGGCCATACACCAAACACTCCAACCCCTCCAGACCGCCAGATGGAGCACTGGCCATCAGAAGACAAAGTATCCCAGGTATCTGCCGTGACCTTTCCTCTCACATTAAAGGTGCAGTTTGTAATATTTCAAAGTGTTTTTAGACCTATAATAATTCTATCATTTCAAAGTTATCTTAGGAAAAATTATGATTTGCAATATTACCATTTAATGGATCTCTCTAGTTTACTCGTTTCACGCTACTGTTTACATTTTTTCAGCCCTGAAATTGGCTCCGCCCCCCGCCGGAACTGAGCTGCCCAGGCCGGCTTCTTTTCCTTAAAAGGCAAATCACAAGGCATGCATAGTTATGCACAGAGGCTTGTCAGTGTTTTCTTTGCAATCGTAATTCACCTCTCCGGCAGCAGAGGGCTCTAAAAATTACAAACAGCTCCTTTAACACACCACCAGACAACTGTTTTATCCAACTCACTCTACTGATGCTATTCATCTTTATGTTTGGATGTTTGATTTTTATTCACACCAGGCATTACATGTCTTCAATCAGAATATATGCTTGTTCATGCTTATTGCAACTTCCATATATGAATAGCAATATTATATATATATATATATACATATATATATATATATATATATATATATGTATATGTGTGTATGTGTATATATACACATATAAATACATATAAATACTCACCGGGCATTCATGCAATTATCTAATCAGCCAATCATGTGGCAGCAGCGCAGTGCATAAAATCATGCAGATATGGACCAGCAGCTTCAGGTAATGTTCACATCAACCATCAGAATGGGGAAAAATTGTGATCTCAGTGATTTTGATCGTGGCATGATTGTTGGTGCCAGACGAGCTGGTTTGAGTATTTTTTAAAACTGCTGATCTCCTGGGATTTTCACGCA
>JAOUQW010000014.1:7945118-7974461 GCA_028565825.1 Olivaichthys viedmensis
GCAATGCATAAAATCATGCAGATACGGACCAGCAGCTTCAGGTAATGTTCACATCAACCATCAGAATGGGGAAAAATTGTGATCTCAGTGATTTTGACCGTGGCATGATTGTTGGTGCCAGACGAACTGTTGAGTATTTCTAAAACTGCTGATCTTGGATTTTCACACACAATAGTCTCTAGAGTTTACTCAGAATGGTACAATAAAGAAAAATAATACAGTGAGCGACAGTTCTGCGGATCTTGTTGATGAGAGAGGTCCGTGCATCCGTGTGCTACGAATAGCTCAAACCAGTCTTCATAGACTCAGTTATGGCTGCTGACAGACAGTTCCCTGACCATGCACTGGAACAGTGTAGATCAACTTCACTCAGCTTCATGACAAGCCAATTGAGCGTTCATCCTTCCATATCACTGCATGGTCAAAACACCAGCTCCTGGAACACACATCTTTCTCCCCTGTTTCTGTTTGTGGAAATTGAGACGTTGCTTCCTTTTTGAAGCTGCACATGGCAGAAAGCTGTCTCACAGGGTGTGAAAATAAAAGCCATGTATAATCTCGTATTATGGATCGCTGAGCACATCAAATCCATCTTCAGAGGTGTTTAGCGTATAGCCTCGTGGCTGTGGGCTCCCCAGCCGGATTTGATAGCCATGTGAGTTAGCTTCCTTTGGAGTAGCACCTTGCACTAATTAATGTAACTGAGATTAGACATGGTGCTGCTGCTTCTGTAGAACCCAGTTCTGGTTAATCAATACTCAGCCAGGGTAGGTGGCATTTAACCCAGAGTTCAGACCAGCTTATACTGCCACATGGTATGTCAACTGGGAGTCCGTTTAGTGCGATATGTGCAGTGTGAGCCATCAAGAAACCTTTTCCTGTCATCTTCTTTGTAAGAGGTGTTTAGTTGAGGGGTTTGAGAAGCACCAGGTTAGTAGGGACTTTGTTGGTATGTGACTCTGCACAAATCCAAGAGCTAATTTTGTGCCCTGTATTTCCTGTATTCAGGCCCTTAATTTCCTATTTCCTATTGGTAATGTAAAATCTAAAATGCTTAAAATTTTCTTTGGTAAACATTTTTTCTACCTAGTTAAAGCTGCTGGATGTAAGATTTTTTTAGCAAAAAATCCTCTGCACTGTAGCTTTAACATGCATTTTCAGTGTCTTTCATATGAAGTAGATTACATAAGGAATATGTGTCATGGAGTGTAGCGGCGGAGGCAGGACACAGGTGCAAGCCGTTTCAAAATAACAAACATTTATTATAACAGACATACATTCAGTAAACAACATGACACATTTAAACACTCACTAATTACACGGACAATGGCACACAGGTGGGGTGAATCACGGAACAGGGAATCACAGACATAAACAGAGAGCGCATGGTGCTTGTCGCCATGGCGACCACACACGCAGTCACGTGCACTGCATGCGCGTGACGAAGCCCCCCCACTAATGCGCGGCACAGCAGTCGTCCCGGGGGGGTCCCAAGCCCGTAGGCACAATGTCTATGCCCGGGGGGGGGGGGCGACTGGGAGGCCAGCATCGCGCAGGGGAGCTAAATCCATCCCTAGCGCAGCCAGGGAGCGGAACGATGATGTGCTCGAGCAGGACGCAGCGCGTCGTCGCCCCCAAAGCCCGGGGCGGAGGGACACACAGGTGGGGTGAATCACATCACGGGACAGGAAGTCACAAGCATAAACAGAGAGTGCATGGCGCTTGTCACCTTGCGACCACTCGCGCAGTCATGCGTGTGACAATATGGAATTATTTTTCCTTCTACCATTCATTATCATGTACGTCTGCATCATACTGATAAAGTAATCCCTTTAATGCTAATGAATCAAATAATGATTTCATTTTTGTTGACATCATGCATTAAACATAGATTAGCTGGTTCAGTACGTGCAGAATGGCTCGGGGGTGAGGGATGTTTGGGGGATGTAGAGCTCTATTTCCATTGCTTTAACTCTCTGAAGGCTTGTAATGCATTCAGTAAGTAGCCGTGTTAAATTTTTTAACACGTTGATTTAAAAATATGTGGTGGGAGCTGAGCATTGGCTTCATGCACCATTTGGCGGAGGAAAGAAAGTGAACAAGAAAGAGGCTCAAGAGGAGACAGAACAGATTCAGAAACCCATGGTTGCTCATTCCCACGCTCACTGGAAAATCCTCTAAAAATCCAGCGGCTGGTAGATGGATAGAGAGCACAGAAGTAGCAGACTGTTCTCATCACACCTTCAGCAAGGGCCAAGATTACATGTCTGCTTCATAAGATTTCCCTCCAGTCGCCTTATTTAGCTTAGCCTAATGAAAACCCCTAAACGCATTTGATCTGAATTCCTCTGAACTCTGATTCATTAGCATTCTACCGCTAAGCACTGTTTATTTACAGACCGTTTATTTATTATTAAAAAAATGATTTAAGTTCCTTCATTTTAATATGTATGGAAGAATTAAAATATTGTTGCCTCAAACTGTTGGGAGAATGATTCTCTCTCTCCTTCCCAGCTATACAATGTCTTCAGAAAATTAAAAAAAGGAGATTTGCAAATGAAAAAGTGAAGTGAGGCCTGTCCTACAAAAAAAAAACCCCCAGCTTAGACCAGCATCAGGGATGGAGAAATTACTAGCCCGGGCGTTCTGGACAGATAGATTATGCATCCTGGCTACTAGTTTGTTTGTTTTTTAATTCGTAGTTGTGGTGCAGTAGGATGCTGATATGGTAGTCACCAGATTTTCTTTCCTGTTCAGAGAAAAACCCTGCTCCCTTCGGCTTTTGCCAGAAAACAAAATTCTTAATTTTTGCTAGCTAATGAATTTACCCATTTGTCCAACCCTGAGCATGACCAATATAATGCATGCTGGTTACTAGCAGGTTTTTGGTAGTCAAGTGGCATGGGCATACAGGTTAACCAACTAAACCAGCCCCAGACCAGCACTAACCAGCTTGGATCAGTATGGAATTCTCGCTGGTCTCAGTTGTTTTGTATTTGCAGAGGCCCTGAAGCATCCCAAAGCTTATTCAGCTCCTCTTCACAATCGCCTCTTCACAAATGCATGAATAGACCACTCTCAGATCTACACTCTGTCTTCTCTGTCAACATCCTTGTAGGACACTTGTGTGTATAAATGCCACGTTAGCACCAAGTAGGTCAGTAAGCAGAGAAGAATGTCTGTGTGTCAAAGAGAAACAGACAGCCAGAGAGAGCGGATGTAGCAGAGGAAAAGGCCGTTTTAAGACCGAGAGCCTTAGGAAATGGCTCTAAATGATTTAGCATTTAGCACTTTGATGTAACCTGAAAACACTCTGCTGTGCGTCATCTGAAGCAGTGGAGCGCAGAAGGAGTGGTGTGTGTTTTATTGAATAAGGACACTGATAAGATCCTTCGGCATTGACGCCTTGAACAGCGTTGAGCTGTATGAGCCCATCACCTGTGGTTCACTCTGTAGGGTACATTGTAGTCATTTGTTCTCCTTTGTAGACTCTAGTGACGGTGTACCCAGAGGCTTGTTGAATTGGTTTTGAATTGAAATGTCCCTGTGCAGAAATGAGGACTTTTTCAGGAGCTGGAGGCTGTGATGGGAAGGTAATAACTGAGGCCAGGCATTGGAACCTGCTGCGTATGCAACACGGTGCTTCACACCACGCTGCCTGGCTGTGTCATGATAAATGAGGAACTACTTTGCTGGAACTTTCTCCTCCAGCGTCCTTTGACTGTGCATGGATTAGTAGCAGCCATCGCTTGTAAATATATCTTCCAGTGAGGTTTCTGTAGCAAAGGCACTAGAGACGCACAATTAATTGTGTATTAATCGATTCTGACATTTCAGCCTTCACAAATAACTAATCATGAATATTTAAGATGAAGGCAGCCCAGGTATTAGTATGCCTGCTCAAGCATTCATAGGTATTAAGAGAACACTTAGGCAAATGAACCACTGAAACTTCCACTGAGTCTTCTGTGAATATGCTGACCCAGCTCCAATGATCCAGTGGAGCGAGCTTATGAATCACAAGTGTTCATCTTTTATGATGAATCAAACACATTCCCTCCAAGATCACTATGACTGTGTGTCTTACATGAACAATTATTTTTTCGACTGATACTCGATACTGATCCGATATTGATGTCCCCTGAGTGTCCGAGTCGTGTCTCTGCCAGCTTCTGTTCCTAAATTATGCGAAATATAACGGGCATGATGGCGGGGGCTTTTAGGTCATTTGTTCACATGCATGATCTGTGTCATCTCGGTCCACATTACTCGTGTCTACGGCATAAAATACGTCTTTGGGTGGGATAGGAAATTATTTCATATCCAGTCTGATACCAGTCTAGCGTTTCAAACCAACATCGGCCCCAATACCGTTACTTGGTGCATTCCTACTTCTAATTAATAGTAATTCATTTTTTATTTTATGATCATGCTGGCCTGTGTAGCACCATCATATTGTGGGTAGATGTGCAGGGTGTTCATGTTGTTGTCCTCAGGGGAGATGCTAAAAGGTGAGGTCGGTTCTAAAAGTCTTGATCAATCTTCTCAAGGCGATTGGAACCGACCAAGCTTTTTATTCACTTTCCAGTTGGAGGCACATTACAGAATATAATATATATTCTGTTGCTAGACAGTAGTATGAATGCGTAATTACTTACTCAGTGCACACTGAGTGTTTTTGCACTGAAGTTTAATGCCAAGCTTGGTCTAATTACAGTTCCACTAATTCAGAAGTTGACCATGAACATGCCGGTGGACATTTTTTGTATTCTGCTGACTCAATTCAAAAGCTCAGTTACTGAGATTAAAATGTAATTAATCTATGCTTGCTTTATGTTCAGACAGAGTGCTTTCGTTTCCTGCACTACTGCTCTAATATTACGGTATTAACAGAAAAGTTATAGAGAAAAGAAAATAAATTAACGAGAGATGTGAGGCTCTTTTTAATTCCTAATATAAAGTCTAGCCCGTACGTGATTGAACATCAGCAAAGTGACATAATAATTCAATCAAACTTTTCAGACTCTTACAGAAAATTCCCTCTCAGTGCATTTAACTTGATGAGTTGCAGCGAATTCATTTTGCATACGTTTGAAGTTGAAGTATACAAATTGAGTAATAATTTTGTCTTCTCGTTTCTGAAATTCATATTTCAGTCATATATATACCGTCACCTCCTTTGACCCTGCCAAAGATCTGTTTGACATCATAAATTGGTCTAATGCACAAGAAGATGAAGATAATTGAGGAGGAGGATGAGAACATAAATAACATGATTTCAGGATGTTCGATCTGCAAAATTAAATGTTGTAAAAATGTGTTGCTATTTGAATCTAATGGCGTCTGACATTTAATGAAGGAAGTTGTTGTGCTTGAGGTTCCCACTCACAACGTAATGCAATGTGTACTCTGCTTTGCATAAACCTATCCAGCGTGTGTTTGGAAGTGATAGTGGCTGAGGATTCTAGCCCAGGATGCATTCTCTCAAACACAAGTGTTATACCACAATCCAACATAGGTAAATAAATCAGAATCTGAAAATTCATCATATTTTCATTACACCGTTATTACAGTGAGGCAAGAATTAGAATTAGAAGATATGAAAATGTTTCGTAAAACGAACCCTATTCTCAGCACCATTTGATGTATGTGCTAAGACACGCCCTCTCCCAAGTGCATGGCACCCTTCGCTGACTTAATACCGTTCCAAGCTTCAGCAAAGTCATCGAATGATTTAGCGCTGATCATTACTGCTGCCAGACACGGCCATTAATTATGCACTTTTAAACTTTTAGTGTCTTCATTTCCTCCCCCACGCTCTCGCTGCCTCTCTCTCTGCCTCGCTATTTCTCTCTGTCTCTGAGGAGTTGTTCCACCTCTCCATCATCCTTAATGCCACAAAAGAAGCCATCATGCACAGAAATATGATGGCCAACCTGGTCACCGTGGTAACGCAGTCAGGCGATGCAGCATTACCCAGAGCTGAAGGGGAGAGAGAGAGAGAGAGAGACAGAGAAGGAAGGGTGGAAAGGAGAGAGGAGCCAAAACAGAAAAAGGCACCCAGGAACACGTAATAGAATTAACTTATCACCCTGCACAGCTGTCCCAGAGCTAAGTAGCTCCAGCTCAGGCCGGTACCAAAGGTCCCTCTGCAGCCCCAGCCAGAGATATTGGACAAAATGTTTAGTGTGTGTGTGTGTGCGCTCCTTGATGCTCAGTGCTGGGATATTACATCAGCACCGCCCTGCTGCTCTCTGATGGATGGAGCTGAATCTGTTGTGGGTTTTACTCAGAGATGGTCCCTGCTGCACAGGAGGAACCTTATCATGCGGTACTATTAGGAGAGGAACATTATCATGCAGAACTATAAGACAGCATTCAGAATAATGGCATTTTTGTTTCGATAGTAGAAATTCCACACCATTAGTCATCAGAGGAATTTGTGCATGAGAGAGAGGGAGAGGGAGGAGGAAAAGCAAAAGATATACATGGTGGGCTTAATTTGATACTGTCAACCCTTCTGAAAGAGTACCACAATTTATTTCTCGCCCAAATGAAGGGGGGGGGCTGATGACAGTTGCATTAGTAATCTGTTCCTCTGTAATTTCGCCGCCTGAAGAATCCCCAGCAGAGAAAAAGTTATTTTTAATCATATTATTAGATGAAAGCAGAAGGCACACTGATGGCAAATCTACCACAGTTAATGATCAAAGGCTGGCATGAAGCATGGAACACGTGCGCGACTGATTACGATGCCACACGATATTGAGTCCCATTTTTTCAGAGGATATGTGTTTATTTTATGTTATTGCTGCGATTACTCACACTCACGCACATTCACAAACTCTTGAGTGCTTTATGATAGTCCTCTCATTAGGCTGTATTAATTAACCCTCTCTGTTCTGACATATCAGCATATTAGGTTTAAACAGGGTGCAGCTCACGTCCAACCGCTCAGCATTCTGCTTCCTCATGGACAGGCTGCAGACTCAGTTCAAGGGCACATCGAGTATCGACTAAGCCTGCTGACCCAACTCTGTCCTGGAGCATGATCCAACATGGCTCCTCTGTTCCAATCCATATGGTCCAATTTAATGCATGAGCAAAAGTCTGAATGTGTGCCTCCAAAAACATGCTGGTGGGTGGATTGGAAACTCTAAATTGCCCCTAGGGGTGTGTGTGCGTGTATGTGTGTGTGTATGTGTGTGTATATGTATATATGTGTGTGTGTGTGTGTGTGTGTATGTGTGTATGCTGTATTTATGTGTATACATGTATGTATGTGTGCGTGTATATGTGTGTGTATACTGTGTGTGTGTATACTGTATGTGTGTGTATGTGTGTTTGTGTGTGTGTGTGTGTATATGTGTGTGCGTGTATACTGTATGTGTGTGTATGTGTGTGCGTGCGTGTATATGTGTGTGTGTATACTGTGTATGTGTGTGTATACTATGTGTGTGTATACTATGTGTGTGTGTATACTGTGTATGTGTGTGTATACTGTATGTGTGTGTATAAGTGTGTTTGTGCGTGTATGTGTGTGTGTGTGTGTATATGTGTGTGTGTGTGTGTGCGATGGACTGCCATCCCATCCAGGGTGTATTCCTGCCTTGCGCACAGTATTCCCGGGATAGGCTTCGGATTCACCGTGACCCTGACCAGGATAAAGCACATACTGAAGATGAATGAAGGAATATTATCAGTGATTTATTCAAAAGTAGCCAAACGTGTCAAAATATACAAAAACATCATTGTTGTTCATCACGGACTTGTAGCTAGCTGCTTAGCACGCAGGTTTCAGAGTACCACGTCATCCTCAAGTAGTTTGCATATCAGCCATGACATAACACTACCCAAATCTTTTTTTTTTTCAGAAGTACTGAGAAAGTCGCTTTTAAATGGAAAAATGTTAGTTTTAGTTAACAAATGTGACCCAAACACCAATCTATATAATCAAAATCAGCCATCCAAAAGGAGGTTATTAAAAAATTACATTTGTTACTTTAAGGACCACTGCATTGTTTATACCTTGGGGAAGAAGTATGGTACAGTGTGTGAGAAAGTGGTTCGGGAAGCTGTATGCTTGCAGAAATTCGCCGGTGCTCTGCTGGGAGCTAAACTGAAATGGGCTGTATGTGAAGAAGTCTGAGGTTGAGGCGGGAAGCTGGATGGGCAAGAGGGCTCCCTGCCTGCGTAATGTGGCTTTGATGATCCCAGGGAGGGATTGAATGACAGCACATTGATGGATGAGAAAGGACGAGGGGAGAGGGAGAGGCACGTGTCTGCTGACCAGCAATAATTGTGGGAGAGTGAGAGGGAGGAAAGAGAGAGAGGAACCAATGCTTTTCCACATCCTCTTCCCCACTGTTTTTTTTTTCAACATTGTCTCGCAGCTCTCCTCCTCATCTGTTTTTACATTTCTCTAAATTTTCTCTCCTCTTTCTATCTTGCTCTGTCTCTCTGCCTCAAATCCTCTTGAGTGATTCTCTAATTACCGGTCAAAGCTGCGAGAGACTGTGTGTGTGTGTGTGGACGGCCCAAGGAATCTGAGGGCGGATGTGTGATATCCATCAGTGAGAGGAGCGGCATGGCGGCCGCCGGGCTCCTCTGCTTCTGCTCTCCGCTCATTTCGTGCTTGTGCTCCTCCTCCTCTCGTACCCCCTCCCCCTTGCCCACAGATGAGTTTAAGGGCTCCAGCATGGTGGAGCTGATGAAGAAGGAGGGCACCACCCTGGGCCTGACCGTCTCCGGAGGCATCGACAAGGACGGCAAGCCGCGTGTATCCAACCTGCGCCAAGGTGGCATAGCAGCCAGGTAAACACACGCTTAATCATCAACTCGTGCTGTTTGTGTGAACCTTGTTGGGCTGCCTCGGACTACGTTTTGGTGCTCGTCCAAATGATTGGGTTTGAGAATTGCATTGGGAGTGAAAGAGCGCCTGTGTGTGTGTGTGTGTGTGTGTGTGTGCGTGCATGGTGCTGGCTTTATAAATCAAGTTTTTCCTTTCATCCCTGTTGGCTCTGTGTGCATGGTGGCTGCCCATAGCAAGCTCACAGGTCACCTCCCTACACACACTTACCCATAGCACCATCGCTCTCTGAGAGGATAAATCACACATGCTTCACAAACACAGAGCACACACACACTGCCTCACACCGAGCACACACACACTGCCTCACACCTCGACACACATATATTTCATCCGAGCCACAGGCCTGGATGTGTTTTTCTACATTTTCTTCTGCAAAACTGCTTTAAAGGCTGATTTGCTTTAAAGGTTGGTGACGTCACAAGGACAGTGTTGGTGTGGAGCCTCTACTTTTTCCCTGCACATTTAACAACACCGGAAATAGCTGCCCTGATTCACACTTGGTTTTTTCACATCTTTCAACCGTCTGCTAAAAATTGGAGAGCTTTCAGGTGTATGTGTGTGTGTGTGTAAGAGGCAGAGAGAGAGAGTGAGCGAGAAAGAGAGACCATCCTCATTGGCTTTTTCCTCAATACAAAGCATTCTATTATTCTTCTCGAAACAGCTTTCAAGGCTCAGTGTTACACCTAACATGGTCTCCTCCTTATCTGTCCTTTGTTCCTCCCTCCTGTCTTTCTCTCTGTTCATTTCCCCATTCTCCTCTTGACTGTTTTATTTCCTCTGCCCGATTTCTCTCTGTCCTCGTTTCACCCCCCTTTCATCACTTTTTCCTCCTTTCTGCTCTCACCTCACTTCACCCTAATTTGTACTTTCTTTCTTAACCCTCTCCATTTCATCTGCGTCTTCATTTTCCTGTCCCTTCTGCATCCTGCCTCCCTGTTGAAGGAGTGACCAGCTGAACGTGGGAGACTACATCAAGTCTGTGAATGGCATCAACCTAACCAAGTTCCGTCACGATGAGATTATTAGTCTGCTGAAGAACGTGGGCGAGAGAGTCGTGTTGGAGGTGGAGTACGAACTGCCACCTGTTTGTGAGTTCACACTCGTTTTCTAGTTTTATAGATGTACCTCGTTTTGGATTATATGATGTTCATCTACATGAACAGTTTAAACCAGGGTTTTGATGTATACGAGATATTGAGTATAATACTGATTCTACCTAAATATCACTTTTATTGAACCCTTTAAACTCCCAGAACCCATCGGCGGGTCCAGACTTCACTCTCGTAACTACATACATACATTAGTTTCACTGAACAATTCATAGTAGTTACCGAATAACATGATTTAAGATGAATAACTGAATAATAAGCTGGAACCTAAAGAGGTTAAATGAAGACACAAGCATTAGCCGTCTTATTTTTATTAATGGTGTAAATTGTACCTTTTGATGCTCTTTTTTTTTTTTTTACCATTGAGTCATTGCTCGTTTTTTCTGTTGGGTGATGTACTGTATCAGATCATTGCTGAGGTTTATTGCATGGCTAGTGAAAACTAATTCGAATCTAAGCGATTTATTTTCTTCTACAGCCATTCAAGGTTCAGGTGTAATGTTTAAAAATGTCGAGGTGACACTACACAAAGAGGGAAACACGTTTGGATTTGTCATCAGAGGTAAGTACATTTTTCCTCTTTTACTGACTACAAATGTGCATTCATGTGTACAAGAAATAACCATTTTTAAACCGTTATTTTGCATCACAGTGTAAATCGACCTGCACCAAAGTCCTAGAGGCTAACTATTAATGTTCCCTGTTAGATTTTGTTACAGGTTGTGATAATCCTATCCATGTGTGTTGTAGTGAGGAGAATATAACTAACTAAATTAATATTAATTTTAAAAAAGTAATCGTAAATTACTGTTCACAAACATTCATCTCTGTTGTTGTTTAAATGAACGTGTTTAACCCGAGGACCTGTCGGCAGGTCCAGACTTACATTCCCAGCTACATACTTTTCCTATTAGTTTCACTGTAGTTACTAAATCATTTACTGTAGTTACTGAATAATATGCTTTATGATGAATAAATGAATCAGAAGCTGGGAGTTTAAAGGTACTGAAGTTAATCGGCCTTGAAATTATAAATGCTCTTTGGCTCTTCTGGTTTCCCATTTTTACCAGGGTAGATGTATTGCTGTAACTTAAATTTGTATTTTTATGTTGTTTTGATGAATTGTTTGGTTTATGTCCAGCTGCTGCGTGCAGTCGGGTGCTTGGTAACAGATATAATTGAGAGTGCGGTCCCGTCATGTCGGAATTACGGTAATTACGAGCAACTTGTGGAAAGCGTTCGCGTCTTCGTTGAACTTGTAATTACCAGTTGGGAATTTTCTGAACGCTCCGACTTGACAATGCGTGTGATGTCATGTTATAAACAGCGACTGAAACAGCAGCAGCAGCTTCCACAGTTGAAGTAGTTTTGAGTATAATGTCAGGATTTAACTCTGTATGTGTCTATCAAACATACTCTTTCATTTTCTAGCATCGGATGCGTAATAAATAGTATAGTTTAGCTTTCTATCTTAAAGACGTTAAGGCGTTTCCATTGGAACGTTTCTGAGTTTGAGAAGATGAAAAGCTCAGAGTAGGATCTCTGAGCCGTAATTCCGACATGACATGAACGCACTATAATTATAAACTTTGAGTAGTTTAGGATTACCTAACACAAGATATAATTCTCAAATTAAGATAGGATTTTTGCTCTCTATTATGGATTTGTAAAAAACCTTATCTTGTCTGAACTTGTCTGATCTTAACTTATAAAGTGAATAATATGAAGTTTCTGTAATACGGTCTCTGATTTTAAATATAAAAAAAGATATTTTAGTAGTTTACTGATGAGAGACCTTTTATAACGTGCATGTGATTTTTCTCTCACTTTATTACACATTAAAGATGGATCTTCTGATCCTATAATTGTACATATACAGTGGCAAGCAGCTGAAACGGCAAATAAATAGAGCAATTGAATGGTTCTTTTAGCTGCAGTAGTTTCATTGAATAAAGATAAAGAATCGTTTATTCTCAAACAATGTATCATTAGCAGTTAATTATCTTAACATTTCCTGACACTAACAGAATATGTAACTTAAGAATGAAGGGCATTATATTATATATATTATATATATGCGTCAAACCTCCTGTTGGAAAATATCGGTAACCTACAACCTTAACAGTTTTTGCACACAATCTTTCTCCACAGCTGTGGGGCATTTTATTTTTATTTTGTTCAGTCCTGCTGAGTGGGCTTTTGAATGAATTTTGTCTGCCTTTAATGCTTATGCAGTGCACTCTGATGCCAGTTTGTGTCCAAAGTCAAGTTAGAAAGTTTTAGTACATTGACTCTGTACATGTACAAAGTAGGCAAACATCGCCTAGGATGTACCCTTTGATTCTCACATATCGAAGCAAGTTCATTTGATTCATGTGTACATCAAACAGAATGTGTGTTATCACACATCCCCAAGCTTCTTACAGCAGGTGGAAATGATGGGATGTAATGACCTTTCTCCTTCATCTCTGCTTTCAGCGTTCGGTTGGCTTTAATTCATGTGATCCAAATCGCTTTCTGGTCTCAATTTGCGGCTCAATAAAATCAAAATAAAACAGAATTTAGCTGTATCAAGTATGGGGACGTCCTTTTATGGGAAAGACCAAAAGACTGCAGAGAGTCACATTTTTCACAAATGTGAAGTTGTGTGTCCATTTAGAGTGGGGAAAATGTGGAAATATAATGTAACTGAAATAAATGACCTCCATCCCGCAGTTCTAAGTCATCTGTCCGTTTCAGAACTGTGGATATGCAAAATGTGTCTGCAGTAAACATTACTTCCCAAGAGCACATATGCAATATGTTTATCTTTATGACAACATTAGTCAGAAATGCTAATGCGCTGTGTTTCCCCATAGGAGGTGCCCATGAAGACAGGAACAAATCTCGCCCTGTTACCATAACAACGATCAGACCCGGTGGCCCCGCTGACAGGTGGGATAGTTTTCCTCATATGAAAGGCCTTAATGTTATAGTATAATTCAAATACCAGCATCAGAAGGCTCATACATCATACAGATTAACATTACCATCCCCTGCATTATTATTTTGCCTATCCATGCATTGCTGTTGAGTTTTATAGACTTCAATATACATTGTAAAATCTTATCATGATGCTACTTCTGTTGCAACCGAGTCAGCATTTTGCAGATAATCAAACTGAAATAGGATCCACAGGGGTCTACCTGCCTTACATATAAAAAGTGTAATACAATTTTTCCTGTTCTCGAAATGTATCATTTATCTGAGAATTGCAAATAGACTGTTGGTTTTTGTACACGCCTCCTACACACCAGCCTACTTTGTGGTTGCACTTTGCCCTGTTATTATTTCCATCATTCCTCTGCCCATGTCTTTATTCCCTCTGAAGTTCTATCAATAATAATTTTTGGTCATATTTCCACCTTTCGCATATGAGATACTTGTTTCACAAGGCAATTACTGCCTTTTCTCCACCCACAGACGATCTGTATCCAAATAAAATTGGCATTACAGCATTAGTGTAGCCTATTACAAGACCAATCAAGTTGATGCATGGCATTTGTCAGGCTGTAAAAAAAAAAAAAAAAAAAATGTTTTGTTCTTTTTTGCTCCCAAGCTATAAGTTAGGTACGGCGCCTTTGACTGTTTTGAAGTCCTTCTCATTAATTTCTCAGCTCTGACCTGCAGCTTAGTGCCTATTCTCAGCCTCCTGATATTCCATCAAGAGTTTTCCAAACTCTTTTCTGTTTCCAAACTTCTTCTTAAACTGTGAATTGAGTGAATACTGAGTGAATGCGGTAGATTTTTAAAACAGTCTGAAGCTGTAATAGGTGATCTATTACGTTGTATCACGGTTAAAAAAATAAATCTATCCATTCATGGGGCAGATGGAGTTATTTTTAAAGGACTAATGCTTAGAGTCTGTGCCATTAAGCCTCAGCGCCCCTCCAGCATGCTTAAGTGGAGCAGGAGCCATCTGACATAATGGTGTTCTGAGATGGCAATCAAGGTCTCCTTGTGCCTTGTTAACTTTCTTCACCGATAAAATAGTCACTGGGGAGTCTTTCCCCAGTCATGTTCAAGCAGCCATGGATTCCTGCTCACATTTATAGGTGTTAACCGGTACACAAATTCAAGTTTAAGCTTCTTTAGACTGCTGATTTCTTTACTTCTTATGTTTACAGAGCATATGTGATGTGTGAGCTTTTTTTTTTTTTTCGCTTTCAGGGAAGGCACCGTCAAACCAGGAGACCGGCTGCTGAGCATCGACGGTATCCGCCTGCATGGTACATCCCACTCAGAGGCCATGAGCATCCTCAAGCAGTGCGGCCAGGAAGCAACACTCCTCATCGAGTATGACGTGTCCATCATGGGTAAGGCTTCACCCTCAGTCTTACATGCGCTTGGTACGTATCGACTTTAAGCACCAGGAGCTGCTACAGAGGTTTTTCTCCCAAGTCGATATGTGCTTTGATTGGATTCTAAAATGTGAGGGGAAACACGTGGATATAAATGGCACAATGAAGAATATTTGCGCACTGACTTGCTGAAGAGAGTGAGTGAGTGAATAAGAGAGGAGAGTAAGAGAGAGAGGGAATGATAATGTAAGGTTTGTAGGTTTGGAGTAGCCCTCAGCTAAATAGCATCTGCTTGATGTCTTTGTTGTGCTCTGAACTGGAAGTGATGGATTTTCTTCATGCGGTGTGCAGTGGAGGAGGGGTGATGGAAAGGAAGGTATAGCTGTGCCGGTATAGCCGTGCTAACAGCCCCACAGTGGCTATGGGACTCTGGCTATTGGTTTTGATCTTCATTTGTTTGTGGGGTTGGACGGTGGGCCATCCAACCCCACCATTTGAGCCTTGTGTGTTATGTTTGGTGTGCAGGCTAACGTTGCTGTCTGTCTATTCTTCTGCTTCATTTCTGTCAGATAGCTTCATTTGACTTTGACGAATGTTTAATGCTCATAAGCCTTTTCTCTTCTCGTCCAAAAGTGTTTTCTTTGCTAAAACCATTTTCAAAATGCACTTAGGCAGCTGACTATCTCAACCCTTTTTTTTTTTTAAATCCTCCCTGCAATAAATAAGTATAGATCAAGAAGAAAGCAGACTATAACTTAGCAATCAGGATAAGGTAAGTAACACCTACTGTATAAGCACTAAAGTACCTTAACTTTTCTACATTCTTCATTCTAAAGGTGAATCTTTGTGCTAAACATTGTGATTAAAACAATCTCCAATCTCAGGACCCCCGCTCACTATTTATGAGTTATCATTGAAAGACCTAAGTGAGGTGTTTATCTTTTAACTCAGTCTTCCATTGAGTCATGGCTTGGTAACCTGTTTGTGCCATCCATTACAGGATAATGTTACGTCAGCACACATGCCCAACCCCAACACCTGACGCTCTTTAGACACTTTCATCAACACACTTCCACTCTTGACTCTTCTTAAAATGAAAGCTGGCTGCTTTGTTTATTTTGGAAGGCTGTAGAAAAACCCTGCTGCTGCTGGAGTTCCTGATTGCGCTACACTTTGTGCCACATCAGGGTCAACCTTTCTTTATAATGGGCAGCTAGTGACTCCAGCCTGTGCAGGAAATTTTGGATGGGGTGCTAGCATATGGCAAGAGTGTTTTTGTGTGGGTGTGCTTATGTTCATTCCCTTCACCTGCTCTGTTTTAAAGATGCATGGTCTGTAACCAGGTCTTTTAGCGCCAGTCTTAACCAAGCCGTCATGTGGGAATTACTGCTATTATGCTTTTAGAGGTGCACCCCATCTGCTCACCTTTTTCACTCAAATCAGGAGAGAGTGTGTGTATGTGTTTGAGACGGGCACTTTAACCATTTTTGCCATTTAACCATTTAGATATATTACATTAGAAAATGTAATATTTTTCTCAATAAAAGTGGGGAAAAAAACCCAGAAGGGAACATTGGATTATTGCATGCAGGCGTAACTATGACATAGCTGTTTCAAATTGACCTGAACGTGGATCCTGCCTCTAAAACTTTATTAGAAGTA
Organism: Olivaichthys viedmensis; assembly: GCA_028565825.1. Lineage (NCBI taxonomy): Eukaryota > Metazoa > Chordata > Actinopteri > Siluriformes > Diplomystidae > Olivaichthys > Olivaichthys viedmensis. The sequence continues at coordinate 7,961,102 of JAOUQW010000014.1, forward strand.
TTCCAACAAAGATGGTCATAGGCCAAGTAGTATATTTATATTTGCCAAGTATCCCAAATATAAAACTGTGTATTGTGTCTGTAATAAATCAAATAGTCAATAAAAAAAGAATCACAATATACCAAAATACCTTAAGAATCACAATTAATTTTATTTTTATTCCCCATTATATATGTATTATATATTTTACAATTAAGTAAACAAATATTAAGATGAGTTATATGTGTGTGACCTCTGTCCCTGATGTTCTTTCTGAGTTTGTCCTTTCTTCCCCTCCCTTCCCATAGACTCCATAGCCAGTGCTTCTGGTCCTCTCCTGGTGGAAGTGGCCAAGCCTCTGGGCTCCAGTCTTGGAGTGGCTCTCTCTACATCCATGTACTGCAACAAGCAGGTCATCATCATTGACAAGGTCAAGCCAGCCAGCATCGCTGACAGGTAAACCCTCACTACTGCCAACACTCCACCCATAGCCATCTTTACTCGTGCAGCCTTCCATTGTTATCTTGAGCCAAATCAATGTAGCAGAGAGAGGCAAGCTCATCCGAATTTCTGTAAAGCTGCTTTGTGACAATGTCTATTGTTAAAAGCGCTATACAAATAAAATTGAATTGAATCGAACCTGCAGCTCTGGGTCCAACTGTAAAAAAAATTTGATTGTAGTGTATAACGGTAAGTGACTAATTAAGGAAATTCAATAACTCATCTGCTGTGGAGACTGCGAGAAAGCCTGTAAGAATAATGAAGATGGCAGATTGCTGAGCGAGTGAAAACTCAACCGTCTAAAATTCTTTGGATGATTCAGGCGTTTGCTCCCAGGAGGAGCATTAACGGTTAAAGCTTTGCGGATAACTGATTTTCATATCCCATCAAACAAGACACCAAGTTTTATGCAATCATCACTCGTCGTGTTCTCTGCATTATTGAACAGATACTTATATAGTTCTGTATTTATAACACATAGATGATGTTTGCAAACTCACTGTGCAGTACTATATGGTTCTTTGACATTTTATTTTCTCATTCATTCCATAAGAGGTTAGCCATAGGACAGGAAGTGATGTGGCTGTTTTGTGCAGGTGCGGGGCACTGCATGCCGGTGACCATATCCTGTCAGTAGATGGCACGAGCATGGAGTATTGCACCCTGGCTGAAGCCACTCAGCTCCTAGCCAGCGCCTGTGAGCACGTCAAAATGGAGATCCTTCCCCATCACCAGACCAGACTGGCCCTTAAAGGCTCAGATCACGGTAAGACACATGCACACACAGAGGCATAGTTTTTTTTTTGTTTTTTTTAACATAATATTACAAGATCTAATGCAGTTTCACTGAAAGTTGTGTCAGTACTCGAAATAACTACCAGCTACATCAGAAGACAAATGATGTGCTGCCAGTAACTGTGCAATTCTGCTCACACCTAGTATAATGTCATTCAGTTCTAAAACTCTGGTAACGTTTAGATCAGAAACTAGGGCTGTCAAATTGTTTCAAAATTGCATTTAAATTGTAGCTACTTTTAGCTACATTTAGTATATGAATGCATTTAATATTAATAAGCCTATCATTTTATACTGCCACAGACATAGTGAACCCTAGCAGTAGCGCTACACTATGCGTTTATATTTCATAAAAATGGTCACTTTTTTAAAGACAACATGATATCAAAACTGACCTTTTTTTGTCTTGTTAGTTCATGTCCCTGCTCAGATTGTACACGATTCATCAGCATCGATCCCTTAAAAGAAAAAAATTCTTATTTCGATATCTTCCATTAAAATGCAATGACTTTTTCCCTCTTCTAAACGTCTTCTGACTTTTGCCTAAGTATCTGTGCACGTGCGGGCAAAGAATAATAATATTAATCAATAATATCATGCCATGTTTCACCTCCTCCTTCCCCACCCCAGCCATCATCGCACGGAAATTCGTAAATACGTCACATTACAGAAGAAAAATGTGTTATGATTTACGTTATCTTTCAGCAAAGAAAATCACGAAAAACATCATGTAATTATAAACCTTATTGAAAAATCTTGGACGGTTTAGAGTACAGCTTTGACATAATGACTAGTATGGGCTCCTTCTTAATGACGGGTGTTGGGAAGACGTCACATGTCCACATGTATATGAACAAATATTATTCCTGAAGCTCGATGCTTTTCCGGTTGAGCACACGTGCTCTAAACCTAATGCTCCAGACACTCACATTACCTTGTACATTACCACACACATGCTCGCTCACGCTCTCTTTCGCGCGCACACACACACACACACACGCACATACAGTGTTTCTGCACATTAGTAGTGCAATCGTAATTGAAACCCATTGAAACTAAACACCACAAGCGCAGAATATTTTCCAAAAAAACAGCAATTCACATGCAAGACCAGGCTCAGTAGGCACTCTCTCCCTGTCTCTCCCTCAGCCCTGCAGCAGTACCTCTCCACACTCTGCCTGTGTGTGTCCTCGAGTCCTGAACTAGCACTCAGAGCTGCTGCACTGCTAAAATTAACTGAAGCCTGCCCCAAAGGGGGATCAATGCTTGAGCACGATGCAGGTGTCTGAGGGCGAGAGGTCCTGGGTCCTGGGTCTTCAGTCAGAAAGAAAAACGATGTGCCACGTTTTCTATAACTGTAACTAAAAGTCTTAGCCAAGTCGATGGCAGTCAAATTATAGTGCAGCAAAATTGCTGTTTGTCAGGGATTCGTAGATTTAATTACACATCATTTCACACAGGCTCTGACCCAGAGCATTAGCAATCATTGTTCATGACTAATATGGAAGCTTTTTTTCACTAACATTTTCACTCAAGCTATAATGCCGCTCTGAAAACATTCTTCTGTCGTGACCCAGCTTAGCTTTTCTAGTTCTTTTCTTTATGATTATTTAGAGTACAGTTATTATAGTTAACGTGGGCTAGAATGTCATTGAAAATGGTCCATGTCATTTTCTGCATACACTAAATAATTGTGAATTTAACCATTTAAAGGGGAATTTCATTTCAAAATGTTATAATTTCACATTTGCCTTGAATATCACTGATATTCTGATATTCTGTCTTATTATATACGCAAGTCAACTAGGGATGTGCTGATCTGATACTAAGTATTGGTATCAGGGCCGAAACTGGATTTGACATATTTTACGATCTGATTCACTGACGTATTTTATGTTGTAAACATGTGTTATGTTGACTGTTTTGTTAACTGTCTTGCACATGAGCTCGTCTTGAAGCACGTTGCCGTCACACCTCTGGTGTTTCGCATAACTGTTCAACAGAAACTTGCAGAGAATCGGCTCGGTTACTAAGAGGATGTCAAATATCGGATGTTGGTATCAGCTGATACTCGGAGCTCTAATATCGTATTAAAAATGGAAACAGTGGGATCGGTGCATCTCTAGAGTCAACCATCGGGCAGTCAAGGCAAATGTGTAATATTGATCTTGAGATGAAATTGTCCTTTAAAAAGAATGAATGTTAAATTTACAAAAACAGCCAGCAGTGTCCTTGTGTGTGTTGTGCTGTACTGTACGTGTATATGCTGTTGTATCATCTCCTGTCTCTCTCCTTCTCCGTGTGGTCAGTCAAGGTGCAGAGGAGCAACCGGCCGCTGCCCTGGGAGTCCGGCACAAACAACAACAGCAACTTCCTCCCCTACCAGCACTATAACACCTACCACCCCGACCAGTCCCGCAGTCAGTCCAAGCAGAAATCCTCTCCAAACAACCCCCGTAATGACCCTTCCCTTTCTCCTAAAGCCTTCGTCTCTCTGCCACTCTGCCTCATCATCCTCTCCATATCTCCTCTCTTGTCAGATCTCTGACTTTCTCATTTGGCATGGACTGTGTCGTAGCATTACAAAATGCAAGACCTGTTCTGGTGTTAAATTCTGCTAAATTGAACATGCATGTCAAAACATGACAGATATTATTTAGTCTGTCTCTCAACCTGTGTGAAATCATACTGTATCCCAGTTTATCCTGTTCATGACTGAAGTTGTGTGTTTGTGCTGTTCTATGCTTTTTCCATTGCTGAGGAGAAACTAGAGCGGAACTAAACTCCTGGCTCTTTCATTGTCCATAAAATGCACTGAGGCTGAATGTTTTCCTCCTCTCTCTCGTCATTTCTGATCCTTTATTCCCCGTTTGTGGGCGTATCTGAGCTCCTGCCAGAGGCAAGCGCATTAAGGAAAGGTGTTCAGTGGTGTTATAATCGTGACAAGCATGCAGCCGCTGAGCTTTTTGTGGCAGTGTTTGGCAGCAATATTTCTAAAATAATGTCTCAGAGCTTGGAGGAAGCTTTATAAGACTGACACTGTGACAGATTAATGTCACACAGTGTCTGCATTCCTGTGATACAGGACTCCACATGGCCTAGCTTGTTTTACAGTGAGGGCTTGGATACCTTTTATAGCCTTAAGGAGCATCTGGGCATGTAGTCAATGGTAATTGATAGCCTGAGGCCCTGGTCTCATAATGGCCTCTAATAGGCTAATAAGGTGGGATGATACAACGCTATCAAGATGATCCATTTTCATATAAGCCATTTAGTCTTTCCTGACACTCCTCGCCTCCCAAAACGCTTGCCTCTCATTTGACGTTCTTCCAGATTTAGGAGCTGCCTCACCTGAAACCCAGGCCCCGGTTATTGTAATCGGCTCATAGCGATAAATTCCAGCCGTCGTGGTCGTATTGATCTTCTGCGTAGCTCTTTTTCCATTTCAAGGGCAATGTGTGCATGCTCTAAAGCCGCCTCGGTGCATCGGGGGCCGGAAAGAAGCTCCAGGCACTTGCGAGTAATTCACTATAAGCCGAGTGATGGCAGCAGCCTCACCTTCCAGATAACCATTTGCATTTTTTTCTGTTGATGAAAATATCTTGTGTCGTTGTCTACTTTTTTAGGAGAAAACTTTTACTCGGGTCATTCACTTAAGCCCCCCTACTTGCCTTACTCTGTGAAACTCCGCTGACAAAACCAATTAGCCAACATTTAGAAGCCGCTTAATGGCGCTAATTTATTAACATGTGGATTAAGGTGTACTCACCCATTGCAAAATGCAGTTAAAGACTAGGCTTCATTAGCTAGCCCTTAAATCTCTGAGAGCTTTGCACAGCTTAGTGGCTGTCCAGTAAATAAAAGACCTGCAGCCTGTCTTTATGTGCCAAGAGGAAGCAGCTGTTTCAAACACTGCTGCCCGCATGTATAATCCATTCCCTACACACCAAATGCCCTGACCAAATAGAGCAAGTATTTGGAGTAGCATTGCCTTACCAGCTCGGGATTGGATGGGATTTTTGAGCCAATGCAGAATTGGGTTTGAAGCATTTGAAATCAGTATTAGCTATGATTTGGGTCTGTTTGTTTTGTTTGTTTGTTTTTTACCCACTTTCTCCCAATTCTACCAACCGGGGAAGGGGAAAGCTAACGCATGCTTCCTCCGAGACAAATGAAGCCAACTACTGCCTCTTTTCAAACTGCTGCTCATGCAACATTACAGGGCAGTTGAACTCACATGGAGGAAAACGCCAACTGGCCTCTTCCGTATACTCACAGACGATTGGCTAGTGTTGCTCTGATAGACAGGGGAGAGAGTGTAATGCCATCCCTCCCACCCAGAGAGCAGGGTTAATTATGCTGTCTTGGACTTCCTGGCCACGGATGGCTGTGGCATCATCAGGATTCGAACTCGCGATCTCCCGATGATGGGGAAAACTTTTCTGTTGTGCCACTCTGGAGCCGGGTCTGTTTTTTTTTTTTAATGGATACCTAGCTTTCTGATAAGGACATCTTTACAAAATGAGGTTTCCATATTTTCTCAATATTCACATCAAAACTGGCTGAGCACTGTGAACTGTTAACCCTGTCTTTAATCGAAATGTCCTTTTGCGAATGTTTCATTTAAAGATGTCCTGATTATTTATTTTTTCCCTCCCCCTCTTTTTTCTGTCTCTCTCTCTCTTTCTCTGTCCCCACCCTCTATCAGCACTGGGTTCGTCTTTCTCGCCCACCTCTATGAGTGCCTACAGCCTGAGCTCCCTCAACATGAGCACACTGCCTCGCAACATGTATCCCACGAGCCCCCGTGGCACCATGATGAGGCGTAAACTCAAGAAGAAGGACTACAAGAGCTCCCGTAGGTTTCCGGCTTTTCTCTGAGCCATTTCCGAGGTCTGCTGGTTGACTCTTACTCTGTCTCTGTATTTCCTGTGCAGTTTTTTTTAATTGGCCCAACCCAAAATCCCAAATCCCAAATTGGAGCCGTCCCATAGTGGTGGCAATTAGAGTAGACAGTGATTATTCCACTAATGGCACCGACTGACGTAGTGAAGTGCACTTTGGTGATTTTGAGCTACAGCTCGATGAATGCTGAAAGTAACATTAACTGTGCGATAGGCAATAGGTCTCGAGCTCAGAGTTGCCATAGCTCATAGCCTCCTTCATCCATTTTAAGACTTTTTCCATATTTCAGAATGGCTGAGGTAAACGCAAGTAGCTGTTTGCTATTGATTTCCTTTGGCCCTCCTTTAATGTATCACGACCCCTGTGTTGGCAGTAGGCTTGTCACGAATGTGTTTTAATATCGCTTTTTTTTTTTTTTTTTTTTTTACTTTTTCTGATATGCTGTGAATTGTTAGACACGAGGGTTGGCCAAGGTTTGAGTCCATGCTTAACCTGAAAAATTGAAATTTTGGAGATGCATGTTTTTCATTGGACAGCGACGATATGCATATGACATAGGGTATAACATAATAACGTTGTATAACCTACGTAGTGCACTACATGATCATTAAAACACCATTTGAGATCCAGCCACAGAAACAATGCGCTTGTAATAAATGGCTGTTGGAAAATTTACTACTTTTTCTTATTTCACTTTTAGGACACCTAGTTTGTTTTGTTTATGTTTAATTAGAAGTTTTATACATACTTTATTTTCACTTTTTTTAATTTTTATTTATGCCATAAATGACGCATTTATTCAGACCCCCTTTTTTAAACATCAAAAGACAACAGTCTGCGTGTTTTGAAATACTTATGTTAGGCGATTAAAAGTAGAACATGGGTTCCAAATGGCACCAACGATAATAATCGCTATAATATTCCATCTTGCGAAAAACACTGTACCACTCAGGGCTCTTACCAAAGAACAAGAGGTATGAGATACCATCACACTCTTATTTTTCTCAGGTTGTTATTGGAAGTGGCGCAAAGGCAAGAGATTTGTGATCGAGCTGCCCAACAGAGCCCTATATAAGCTTTACTGTACATTTCATTACTCAGGACTTCCAGCTTAAAAGTCACTGTTTGCAAACAGTATTTTTTCCAGAGGCTCATACAAGCGAAAACGTTTCCAAAGGGATGAGAGATGTTTTAGCAGCTTTGGGACTTTGCTGAGCAGGGACTTGATCCATGATTTCTAGGAGAGTATTAAGGGAACACACTTGTTTATTAACCAGTATGTTGAACTGCTGCTATAATATCCCATCTAATCAGAGACTTTCCTTTGCTGGAGTGATGGCTCTGTTTGGGAATAGTTTATCTGGGTAAAAAAACAACTGAAGTATCACCATGTGACTTTTTCCCAGTATTGTTCAACTTTTCTATGCACATAAGCTACATCAGACAGAAAACCCAGACAGAAGTGAAAAGGGAAATCCAGGGAGTTGTATAGAGACATATTTCATATGTTGACTTATTGGAGTTATATTTGTCTCGTGTTTGTGTATTTGATTTGGTGGCGGTAGAGAGATGTGGAGAGAAAGAGAGGGTAAAAAAAAAATGGAACACATTTAGCATTCTGCTCCCAGCTCACATATTCCATGCTGTGGAGCGAGAGGGGGGAAATGACACCTCTGGCAACCTCATAATTAGATCCTGTAAGATATTTCACACTGCCACAGCTCGCCCCCTCTGCAGTAGATAATTACCCCAGCCACACCGTCACATCTCAGACAGGTCTTTCTTATCACTCAGGCCCATGGACCCAACCAATAAGCAGACGCTGGGCAGTAGCAAAACGGCTAATCGGCCACGCTAATCGCTACCCCTGCTGGAAACGGCATGCTGTCAGGGACCTGTTCTTTATTTGTTTTGGGTTTGTTTTTTTCCCTTTTCCTTCTTTGAAACTCTGAGTTGAGCCTTGCTCAAGATGCCAGTGTTGTGGCGTGTGGGTGGAATGTGAGATTCACAGTGGATGAGTGGTAATTTAAACCTGCCGCAGGGGGGACTGGCCTTTTGTTGGGCTCTGAGTGCTTCATTAATTCTTTTGTAAATGCGCAGGATGAAGTGATGCTGTTTACAGGGTCTAAAAAGACTATTCAATCATGTCAGCATAATGAATCATTATTATAAAGTTTATTAGATTTCTGGTTAATTCCTCTAGACACAGTTTATACAGTGCAATCAATTGATAATTATTTGACAGTTTTGGGGCTCATTATTGCAGGAACAGTTCATGAAGCAATACACAACTGGCCAAAAAACTAATGAGCAGCTAATTGTCCAATTACGTATTGTTCCCTGTAATCGGAGGACTCGGCCCACTTGAACATGAACAGAATTCTGCAGTTTTTGTGCATGAATATTCACCCCCTTTGGACTTCTCCACATTTTGTTAACATTACAACCTGGAATTAAAAATGGATTTAATTGGGATTTCATGTCACTGATTAAAACCTCTGTTTTTAATTTGTAAATATTTTTGAAAACTGTGTAGATTTATTTGTCAGCTTCAACCTAATCTCCTATTTTGTGTACATCAGTGACATAAAATTCCAATCCATTTTAATTCCAGATTGTAACACCACCAAATGTAGAAAAAACCCAAGGGGTGTGAATACTTATGCAAAAACACTAGGAAAAATACATTTTTAATCTGGCAGATCAGGTCTAATCCACACCTGAGATGATGATTCTTTTCTTATCCCCTTTTCAAGAGGTACACATACAGTAACACTTTATATCAACAACCGTGATTGTTTAAACCATGTTGTTAAGTCCAAATATGTACTGAAAAGGAATTTTGTGTTGATGGTTAAATAGGACTCCTTATTTAATATAATATAATATATGTCTTTATTTATTATTAATTAATCATGCAGAAATCAATAGAATTCCCAAGGATTCACAAACTTTTTCACACAGTTGAAATATTGGTACATTTGACATTCTTGATTCTTGATTCAATGTGTTTGAATACAGAAAACTTGTGCCACTGCACTGTGCAGTCTATATTATACCCATATGAAAATGCAATATATTGCAATATGTTGTCAATATATTCCTTAATATATCCACATAGAATATATTGTAATATTTTTTTTAATTATGTTTTGGAATGGATAACATCATTTTTGTTCCTTTGGAGTCCTACAACTACAAGGATATTGTCGCTGTCCAATGAAAAACATGTATCTCCCAAAATTCCAAATTTTCAGGAACACGAAAAAACACTTTTTCATATCATTAATCATACACAATAAATCAGAAATTCACGGTGTAATTTGTCGGCTTTTCATCGGTCATTTAGATGTTAACTGCTGTGGGGTAGATGGAGGTTTTTGCCCACATTCCATATATGATCAAAAGTAAAAAATGCAAAAAGTGGAGATGCATGTTTTGCATTGGACAGCGATGATATGCAGTTTGGGGCGTTTCTATCTAAGAGTGCAAAATACATGGAGGAGTTGATACCAATAGATTCATTTTGCACCTGCAATGTGATTTACTAAGCCTGAAAGTCACTTCGGGAACGGCAATTTGTGCGCGCACAAATTAGTACAACCGGAGAGCATGTATTAAATATAAAAAGCCAGTTTCCGCCAATTGAAGATATAATTATATCATACGCTAGGTTTTACTAATGAGAAGGTTTTTAAAAATTATGCCTTAGTATCGCAAAATAATCAGAAAGTTTCTTAAAATGATGACCTCATATTACCAAAGTGTTTCATATTTGAGGTCTGCCACACATTCGCGCCTTCGATGGCAACAGCATGTAAAACAGAGCCAGTGAAAAGGTTTTCGTTCACACTCACCTTATGAACAGAGCATACAGTTTTATTTTGTGTTCATATTGTATTCTGAATGTTTTTCAACGTATCTCACCGCCTTTAATCTGTGTTATACTGGCAAGTTTCAGTTTCATTTTACTCCTCCGCGAGTCTCTTAGAGATCTGAGCTCGTTACGGCTATCAAGAATCATTTGTGCACACAAAAACCTAATTTACATATTGTTTCCTCGTCCTACTTTACACGCAACATAATGCACACAGTTATTCTTTGTAAATCACAGGCAACACGCCCACTATTTGAGAACGCAATGTATCCCTTTGCCCACGCAAATTAACTCTCTTTATTTGGGATCTCAGTCAATCAGGGCCTCATTTGCCAGTTTATCAGGTACACCTACCCTGTAGGTGCATTTTTGTAGCTCTACTGCAGCCAATTTCTTGCTAAGCCCAATTTGTCATCCCCCTTCTAACCCGAATACAAGTGGAAACACAATGTTAGCTTAGCTACGATAGTGGGTGTTTGTTTCATAGTCATGACTCAATGTAGAAAGGACTAATGGTTGGAGTAAAGGAAGATCATATCGATTTTGTTGGTTGAATGTATGGATGAAATAATGGTTGAACTGCTTTAATTGGATGGCTTTCATATTAAAAAGACATACTCAAGACGTCCCCCTGTCAATCAGAGCGACACTAGCCAATCGTGGGTCATCTGTGAGCTCATGTATACAGAAGAGGGCAGTTAGTGCTTTCCTCTAAGTGCGTTCAGCTGCCCTGTGACGTTACATGAGCTTCAGTTCGGAAAGATGCAGTAGTTAGCTTCATGTGTCTCGGAGGAAGCATGTGTTAGACCTCCCCCTCTCCGGGTGGTAGCTGTTGTGCAATAGGGGAGAACTAGCTAGTAGGTAGGAATTTACCAAATTGGGAGAAAATGGGGTAAAACATACTCTTGTCGCTCCATATTATATATCGGTAATGTTTTATAGTGTCTTTTTGTTTGCTTCTTTTTAACATCCCTTCACCTAGTTCACACATCCACTGTAGTGTGTTGTTTATCTGCTCACACAGATCACAGTGACTGCTGTCTGACACGATTTCCCCTTCCAAAATTGTCTTGCCTTGTGATAAAAGTGGGCCTTGTATGATTGTTGCTCACATACCCAGCCTGCATCACGTAGTTATCATTGTCCGTTAATAAATATATCTCTGGGTGTTCCATTCAACCTTTCTCTGATAGTGGTAGGAACTTACTGTTCTTTTGTGATGTTTTTGGAGTGAAGTGGTGTCTAACAGATTTCAGTCTATGGTAAACAAGACAGATCATCTGGATCCAAACCACCTTAGACTCCGGGTAAGAGAATTAGGCCTTCATGAATGTGTTGCTCTATTAATACGATATATATTATTTTACTCCTGTTCACTTTTATTTTTCACATTTACATTTTGTCCTTTTAAATTAGGACCTAGACCACTCTAGAACCAGTATGAACCAGCATTAGTCTCTAATCTTTTATATTGTGAATCCTTACAGATTACAAGTACTTTGTATAGTTGTGCCTTCAGCTGTTTGCCTTGGATAAGAGCGTCTGCCTAATGCAAATGTAAACTTGCATCTAGCTGCCTGATTACACATCTTTTTTTATTATTTAGTTAAAGCAGTTACCCAGATTTGTTCAATAACACAATTTTTATTTAATTTTTTTGCTAAGATTCTTTTTTAGTTAGATTTTTAGTTGAAATAAATGCTTTATCCCAGAAAGCATTCCATGTTTTCCCCATAAATTTTGAATAAAGTTATTCTTATGTACCTCCATTAACTAGAGATCATTTTAAAGACTTATCTTGAACCTACTAAATTTAGTCGCTTAATTTAGCACATAAAACTAAACTGATGTGTCATCTGCGCCTGCTTTTATATAGGACACAATTTTGCCGTTTCAATGCCGAACCTCAATGTTGCTGTGTAATTTAGAGGCAACTATTTTGAGCAAGACTGTCTGAGATGATTTTATAGTTTTTGTCGTAGTTAAAATCCTTGATCACAGTCCAGCTGACCACAGACTGTTGCTAAGGAATACTCAGTGTTCAGAAAAGGCTTTTCATCTGAAAACGAGCTGCACACTTTCAGCCAGATTCACCCTCTGCTAAATGTCAGTCCAAAACAGTGAAAGCACACTGTACAATTCTTCTTTGGGAAGAGGACAGTGCTTTAAACGCACGATTTGAATGTCAGCTCCTAACCTTGCCTAGAGTCTGTTACATGGATAGATTTAATATATATATGCATAGTCACACTCTCTCTTTCTCCATCTCTCTCCCTCTGTCCAGGAGATGACCATTCCCTGGTGTCTGAAGCGAGCCGAGTTGGTGTTTAAGTGTGTGAAAGGTGAGTAAGCAAAGAGCAGAAAGTAGAAAATGCTGACTTCAGGGAACATGCAGCCCAGTATGTAATTACTAATGGGAATAAGAGTGTCAGAGAGAAACATTCAGCCTTGTTTGTATACGTGTACATTTCCTCTGGGTTTTGCAGGAAATATACTAGAAAGACTTGCAAAGTTGTGTTATAACTTTATGATTATACTGTAAGTGTGGATGCGTTGTTGTATAGTGATAACGCTTTTGAACATGATCCTTAGATGTTAATTCATGTAGTCACTTTCTGTGCAATTAACAATTTGTGCAAATAACATTTCTTTTTTTAATTTAGCAGGTGCCGTGACTTATACAGCAAAGCAACATAAATGTTAGATTTTTTTGCATTAGCCTGATGTTTTTCTTAGCTTATTTTTCAAACATGTAAATACAAACTTTAAGATCAATCAATACATGTAAAATTCTGCACTTTAGTAATTGTCACACTGGTTAAAAAAAAGAACACATAAATATAATAGCTAATATAACACATTCGTACTGCATTAAACACTGAAAAGAGAGGAGCTTTCTTCAATACATACTGGTAGCTAAACAACTAATTAGGATTTTCTTTTTATATCAAACTAACAACTTGTATAGGAAAGCACCCAGAGAGACAAAGCCAAACATTTGCTCGATTCTTAACGTGCTCATTGAATATTTGGTTGTCATGACAAGCAGAAATCGCTTTTTCATCAAATTGTAGCTAAATTGAAACCTATAGAGATGTGCAGCTACGAAGGTCAGACACTGTCTATATGTCAGCATTTCTTATTAGTAAACTAAAATTTAGGGTGTGTGTTATTCTCCAGTGAATATTATAGTCCAGAAAAAAAAACGGACCTCAGTCACTCAGAACTTGTTTTGGGGAGATGTGCATTTTTTCAGGCCAGCATGACAAGACACTGCATGAGATTTGACCTCAGTAACAACAC
>JAOUQW010000014.1:7974561-7993576 GCA_028565825.1 Olivaichthys viedmensis
TCATTGGTCATTTAGATGTTAACTGCTGTGGGGTAGATGGAGGTTTTTGCCCACATTCCATATATGATAAAAAGTTTAAAAAAAGGCAAAAAGTGGAGATACATGTTTTTCATTGGACAGCGACGATATATTACAGCATATTACTACACTATAGTACAGTATATACTAATATTCATGATATGAGGCAAATTTGTGATTCAGATAAATAGATGTTAATTAATCAGAAAACAATAGCGCAAAACCACAACTCTCTGTTCTTGCATCATGTCCAATCCCATTAATCCACTTAATTATTTGTTGTAATGAGCAAAGTGAGCATGGCTAATGATTGAATAATATGAGCTGCTTCTGAAGGCGTTTTGTCATCTCCTGCTGTAGAGCGCTTTTGTGATCTGGTTTAATGACAGGATGTTAAAATCTTTGTGACAATGTTTGAGGTTTATATATAAGACAGAGATCAGTTACTCATCCTGTACTGAGATATCTGTCCAGATCACCCTGTAACCATGGCAGCTACTGTTTAAACACAAGCTGTCAATGATGGCCACTGATAAAGTGTGTAGGGATGGAGGGAGTGAGAGAGACGGGGCAGAAGAAAAGAACAGAAAAAGAACAGTGGGGGAGTGAATGCAGAACAGCTATTTCATGATTTTCAAGCTGTGCTTGATTGACGTTGCCTTTAACAGGGTTTTGGAGGTACTTTCGTGGAATGTCCCTTTAAAGGCTCCATTGTCGCCAGGAAGCAAATAAAGCGTACTGACACTTTGTCTCCAACATGTCCACAAACCTTTCCAGACTAGAGACACACATTCTGCAAAGTCACTCGTCAGTGAGCCCTGACACTGATGCAGGCCAGTCATGATGCAATGAGAGACAATAAAGAAGGTCGCACTATCCTTCTCCGAGATCACACACACACTCACACACATAGTCAATAAAGCAGAGATGGGAGAGGAGACACTGTCCTTTTCCAAAGCTTTATATTTAAATAAATGCAGAGCACTGCATTTAAGGACTTTGTTGGTTCTGAATATGTCTACCACTGTCTAATAGGCATGATCTAGACCTTGTTCTTGGTCATTCCCTTCACTTCAAACCATTTGCCATCATTTCTCTTCATCCCCTTTTAGATGGAAGTTGTGTTTTCCTGCTTTCACAGGAAGTAGAGATTTTGTGCTCGTTATTTATTGGAGACAAAACTTTTTTTCCCTGAATCCTCCTACACAAGTCTCCAGTCTATAGCTGACTCATGGCTCAGGCAATGGAGCGCGTCAGTGCCAGGGGGACAGAAGAAAAGCCGACTTGGCAGTGATTCATCTCGAATCTGTAGCTGGCGACCCCTCAGGAGTACACAATTGCACTCTTTGTTTTTCATCCGTCTGAGCTTTTGAAGTGTGCCGCATAAGGGACGCTGAATTGGACGCAGTCCTCTGTCCCAAATGAATGGGCTCTAGAAGAAGTCCCTTAATGCATAAACTGTTATAAGACCAATTCAGAATGGCTATAATGAGTTGAAAAGAACTCATAGTGTAATTTCTGATTGTATTCTGATGAAGTTGTTGAAGCCGTTGCAGCATCATCCTCATGCACCAAAACTTGTGGCGGGAAAGGTCGACGCATTAAAACAACATTCGTGTGGGGCATGATAAATCCAGCCTTTGTGAGCTCTAGCCATCAATCATGGCAACAAATGCTCGCGATTCCCAGCACAGCCATTCTGGATATATAAGTTGTAAAGAGCGCGACCATCTCGGCGCAGGTCGAGGGGCTGTGAATAGATTTATCTCCTCGCCTGGTGTGTTAGCCACATAATGATCAGGAGAGACTGCTCCTGCTGAGAGAGAAAGCTCCTGATACTTACCAATAGCCATCTTGGCTCTCTGACACGTTTTGTGGATTGGGAGCAGTCTTTGGTTTTGGTCTTCAGCACTGCATTGTGTCACTGTGTACATTCTGTTTTTGTTCTGCAAGGCTTGCATTACATGTGAAAGATTTATGAAAGCTGAGATTATAAAGCTTGATCTCTAGTCCAAAGTCACTGCATCTGACTGGTAGTGTAACAGGTAGTGGACAATCAGAACCACTAAAATAGCACTTGATGTGTACTATTTGAATGCTCGGCCAGGGTAGCACTCTGTAGGGGTCAATTCCTGTTAGAGGTTTTAATAGTTCAGACTGGGAGTCAAATATGAATTACAGCAGTACAGCCTGTATTTAATGGTTATAAAATATAAATGCTGATTTTTAAAAACCACTCACTGTGCCTTGCTGAGTTCAAGCTCTGCAGGAATACGTGTTTGCCAATGATTCAGTAAAGTGCCCTAATACCCAGTCTGTCAGCCCATATGTTGTTGAGACTTACACTAGCTAACATGTTATCCAAGCTGCAAATACATTAGTACTATATGCCTTAAGGATCATTTATACTTTTGCGTGTGCAAATCTGCTAACACATGTTGGCGTCGTGCGCAGACGTTCACATAGGTGTCTGCCAACACACTTGCACGTATTGTGAACGTGGGTACTTCTGGAGAATGTTGCATGTGCCAAACCTGAATGTACAGAAAACAGAAATTGAAGTCTGGCGTTTCACTGTAGTAGAGAGAATGGACAAAATAAGCAAAGTACTGAATGCGAGGATTATTTGTGGCAGTATTACACTAAAAATTTGTCTTTGTCTTAAAAATTTTTTGCAGATCTTTCCCTGTCTCCCTCCAAAAATGTATCATCACTTCACTGATGTGTAATGTTTTGAACGTGGGTCGTATAAGTGCTTATAACATCGCACCTCTGCCAGCCGATCCCCGAACTGCTCCGTTTTGCTTTTGTGCTAGTTTTGGTTTGGGTCGAGTGTTTGGGTCTCATCCCAACCCCAATGCCATCGCATAAACTTACCTGTTTAAGTAATAAGCGCTCATTTGATGCACAGCACTTGAAATTTGCATAACACGTATCTGAGATTTTGGAGGTGGGCAAGTTCGCTCCTCTGCGAGCCCCTGCGAGATACGCTTACCCATCAACCCCTTCTCTGCGTCTAGACACAGATACGTTTACGTGCGTCTTCGCAGAGTCCTAATTTATCATCCATGTAATTTGTAAGTGTGAATATCTTCCTGTATTATAAGTTGATTTTTTTTAGTAGTGATCTGATTTTGCCATCATAATCGTGAGATAGCTTTGCTCCAAGATCTCATAAATCTCTCTGATTAAGCTATAGGAGGATATTCCCAAAGGCTCTCTGCTATGATAAGATTGTAAGGATAATGGAACTCTTTATCAAAAGGCTATATCTTATCACACATAGCTTTGGCAGGCAGACCTTTACACACAATCGTGTGGCGAGAGGGTACAATCCAGTGCAGCACAAACAAGGTCCCATTCTGTAGGAACGCTACCAAATCTCACCAAAGACATCTTTAGTCATCCACCTATTGTGTCTGTGAACTATTTCAATAGTGAACATTGCATGTATTGTGTTTTCAGAAGTGTGACCTGGGCTGATGTTGCTCTTTCTGCTCTTTGCAGTGTCTCTGGCCTCCAGCACTGTGGGCCTGGCTGGTCAGGTGGTCCACACAGAGACCACCGAGGTGACCCTGGTCAGCGACTCCGTCATGGGATTTGGAATTCAGCTCCAGGGAGGGGTGTTTGCTACCGAAACACTTACCTCCCCCCCACTCATCGCTTACATAGATCACGACAGCCCAGCCGAGAGGTGAGGTCTCATCACGGGACCCAGGTTCAGTCTTATTTCATTGGACTGTTTTGAAAGTGCGTAATCTGGGCAGGATCTGAAACGTGTAATTGTTTGCTTTATCTGCGACATTTCATTTCTAATCTTAAACCTCATTTAATTTATCTCCAATCTTGATCACATCCCAGACGCACAGAGGTGTTATTTCATCAACATCTTATCTTCTTCCGCTTGACTTTTCCCATCATGTAATTAGAACTATTCCGCTTGATGCATTGCTGTGTAGCTGTGATAAGGAGACTTCCAGCCAGAATGTCGGTGGATTGAATGATTTGCTACATGAGAGGCTAAAGAACTTAGCTTTAATTGCCCGAGTGGGCCTGCCTCAGCTGGTGCCCAAATGAACGAACACATGTAGCGGCTGACAGGATTTACGCCCAAACTTTAGAGTAATTACCCATCTCTAGCGACAGCTTTGGCATTAGCTTTGCTAATTGTAATTGTGTTGATGGACATGAACCTTTTAATAATGAGAGCTCAAGGACAGGCTAACATCTACTGTGGCCCACAGAAATGCCATGCTCTCAGAGTAGAATATTCCTTACATTTGTGTAAATATGTGTAAATGCCTCTAATTATGGTATGTGGAGTCTCATCAGCTGTCTCAAATGTTTGGGTTTTGACTGTAAAATGAAGCTAAGGCGTCATTTAATGATCCTGCACAGCTGAAGCCAAAACATCATATCCATTCAGTTATGAACATTCTGCTCCCCTAGCTTGCATAATGCAATAGAGTGCAAAGGTTTGCGCACCTTAAGGACAAAATTAAAGTAAACTCTTCCGTTTATTAGGTTTTACAGATGTTCCTTTGTAACAAGTAACAAAAATGGTAAAACAGTGTTAAGATATTAATAGTGAAAAAACTAAATGATATCAGTTAAAAAGTTTACATATGGGTTCACACAACCCATAGCCCACCACCCGCACATTCTTCCTGAAATATCTGTACTGTAGCTAGATATCACACACTTCTGCCTTCTTCAGATCAAGAGGGTTATGGCAAAACTTTTTTTTAAATATTCTTTTCCTGTTGATTTTGCCTGATGTTTTTTGATTGTTGTCTTGTTGCAGGATACACCCTCATTTCATTTTTAACATTTTCTAATTCTATGTTTTCTAGCTACGTTGTACAATAGAGGTACATTTAGCTTTTTTCCTATTCAAAAATTATTGGGGATGCAAACTTTTGCACTCTACTGTATACTGTCACCAGCACTCAATTGCCTGTTCTCCTAAACAGTGTGTGGATTGAACAGCTGGAAAATCCCTTGTAGAAATAAATTCAAAAGAGGATTTTATTTGACTTTATTGTGATGGACTGTATGCAGGTGCGGCATCTTGCAGATTGGTGACCGAATCTTGTCCATCAATGGGATCCCCACGGAGGACAGCACACTGGAAGAGACCAACCAGCTGCTGCGTGACTCTAGCATCACCAGCAAAGTTACTCTGGAGATCGAGTTCGATGTAGCAGGTAAAGACGCCCAGCATAAGCCTGTTTGAGTCAACACCCCATCCATTTGGTCACGCCTGACTCTGATTCTGCTTCTTCCCCACCAGAGAAAAAACAACAACAACACTATTCTATTATTTTAAGATCCAAGCTGTCTGCCACCTGTTTAATGCTTACAAGTGATCAATCTGAGCCTATAAGCAGCCTGTGAATTGAAAGCCTCGGTTGATAACCAGCTATCCTCCCAGAATTACAATCTTGAGCATGTATGTTTGTGTTGGTGGAGGTATGAAAACACAGCACGACTCAGTCGCTCACATGCTGAGCTTTGGCGGTGTGATCAGAGCCTGAACTCTGCCAAAAGCTTGCTGTCCTGAAGACATGTAGTAATTAGTCTGGTTTTGAATTGTGGTGCCATATTCGCTTTATTTTCCATATTTCATGTCCAATATAGAATTTAGATTCTGTATAATTTTGTATAATGGACACACACATCAGCTTCGTGGCGAGAAAAAATCCTATAATTATTAATTTTTTTTATTTTTTTACATGCTTTCTATCACGAGATGAGACTTTTGTTGTTGTCTGCCACTGATTTCATGCTGTCATAGAGCACGATGTTGACTGACAATTTTCTATAAAGTCACACAATAATCATTTTTCCTCACTGAGCAATAGCATTGCTCTTTCTGAAACATGGGCAGGAAGAGAAATGAGTTGACAGTGTCTCGGCTGGAAGGTTGTTGCCCATGACTCTGAGGTGCTTTTGCACAGAAAGCACGTGCTCTGCTCCTGAAGGAGGAATGAGCTTTCCTGAATTATTGAGTGATTGTTTTCAGAGCTGCAGCCTTTATGGTGCACATGTGTAATTGCTGTCCATCGGAGGGCAGTAGATTTTCTTTATGCTTTTGGCAACAGCCGAGGACCCTTTGTGACTGTCCGCTCAGAGAAAACGTTGGCATTTTGCTCCATTAGTTACTGCAACCTCCCTCTTGCTCTAGACTAACCTCTATGGACCTGCTGTGTGATGAGTGTCTGTGTCTCTGTCTGAGAAAGGGATCAGAGGCTTTGTTGTCTGAATTCTGAACACGTTTCACTCACCTGCGTATTGTGTTTCTCTTTCGTATTGACATTATGGTTGCGTGCTTGTCTTTTTCCTCCTTCAGAGTCCGTTATCCCGAGCAGTGGCACCTTCCACGTGAAGCTACCAAAGAAGCCAGGAGTGGAGCTGGGCATCACCATCAGCTGTGAGTGTTCTGTTCTTTCCTCCCCTACACACGTCAATACGCGGATCAGGTCATTAGCATTAGTATTGCTGACGATTGTACACTGTCGATTCTACACTGTAGTCTGGATACTAGAAATCAGCTCGAAAACACAGCACAGTGCCTATTTAACACACATTATCTATGTAAGCCATGCTGCTGTAGACTGGCATTGGAAGAAGACAAATTTAACCACAAAAGTAGTCAGATGAATGTTTGTACTCCTTTGGTTTCAACTTCGATATGCAGAACTGACACACAATCATAATGACAATGTCAACATTGACCCCAGCCAAAGTAGTACTAAACTATTCACACGATTCTCCTTTTGTTCACATCTGCCCCCAACTTCTGCCCCATGCGTTTTACGAGCAGAGAGGCAATACAGAGCAATAAAATGACTCTCCTATGTTACTGCCTCCTCCCAAGTCTCACCTCCTTTGAGGTTGTAATTGATTTTAATTGCTTATTTGCCTCAGTGCCTGGGAATGGAAAATGGAAAGACCTATTAAAGGGCTTTGCTCTAAGCAGGCACTAAGAAACAGACGTCTTTCTTGTCTTTGACAGTTCCAGACGTGACACATTACAGAATTACGAACTTCAGACTTGAATTTTCCAGTTATAGCTACAGATGGTGTTTAGCAAACGAATTAGCCACAGATGGACCTTCTGCACTAGTTTTGAATTTAGTATATCAGCCACAGAAATGCCAGCAGATTAGATTTTTTATCGCATTTATATGTTTATGGAAGACGCTTTTAAATAGCAGTATGCTGTTACTGGTGTCTCGATATTGGCCTGTGTCAATGTTCCAGCCAGATTCTACAACAGATCACATTCTCTGTAAAGGATTGTCTGCCTCACTACAATCTGGGAAAAGCAGCCATAGAGCCCAACTGATTCCCTGCTCTTACTGGTGAGCTCGCTCTTCTTTTTTCTTTTTTTCACCGTTTGGTATCTTTCAATGAGCATCTCTCTGACTTTCGAGAAGGTCATTTCGTGACAGAGACAGAATCACCTCATAACGTAATGCGTGTTGCTCCTCTGACCAGGGATGTTCGGTGCTCCATTCCCTGTGCTGTGTGATGAATGCTCGTGGCCTTAACCAGCAGTTTCATCACTGCATACATCACTGCTTGGTCAAGCCAAGATAATTTATTGCCGTAGCACATTCCATTCTCGTTACATTTATTGTCTTCAGTGGTGAACTAATGCATTCTTATTCTCCTGCAAAATCAAAGTCTGGTAAAACCAGGTGAGCTCCTATCAGCTACCCAACAACATTTTAATCTGAAGTAATGAGTGAATCATCTGTAGTGATATCGAACCATCTATAATAGAATGAGGTTTATAGGAACATGCCGATCTGGACCATTGTAGAGATGTGAATAAAATGGACTATTTTGAACAATTTCCAGCTTTATCAGTTTTATGCCCTATTACGTGAACAGGCTGTGCTTCTATGACTTGCTGCAATACCTCTCCAGCAAATTTTCAGATCAGCTATGTAATATACCTATCCCAGCTAGGCTTCTCCTACTTTTTCTTGGCTCCCAGACCCACACTACCCTTTCAGACACGTTATCATGAAATCTTGTTTTGAACAGCGGAACAAGGAGTTCTGGAAGAGGATTTTACAGGTACAGCACACAACCTGGTTCTGCAAAAAGTGTTAAATACCACCCTATCAAAAGATTTATCCAATTTACATCATTTTGGAAGGAAGGCCGTTGTTGTTGCTGCAGCTGGCTTATGGCCGGCCAGCCAGCTATGTTCAACACGTTTTGTGTGTGTATGTGTAACAGGGAGAGAGAGAGAAGAAAGCACAGCAAGAAAGAGAATGAGAGAAGACAGGGAACAGTCGGCTGCACTGATATTATTGTGTGCAACACGCTGAGGACACTGCGAACAGCCTGCAGGGTCGTGCTCTCACACTGCTCCATGTAGCACCTTATTTATGTGGGCTTGGCTCCCTCTTTATTGTATGCTTTGTGAAGTGCTTAATGCCACCCTGCTTTATGTCTGCCAATAGGCCATATTTCACCAGAGCCTGTAAAGTCGGGCAGGCACAGCTCTCTTGGACCTCTTGTTTATCCCACTTCAGATTTTACATCAATGAGTGCCGCCCATGATGGCGGAATCTCATTACAGTTTCAGGTAGAATGCTGTAATTTATGCGATGTTGATGCTGCTAGGTGTGTTCATAAGCCCTGTATGTTGTCATAATATTTTAGAGTTGTAAGCAGCATCACGGCTGAGAAACATCAGAGTCCGTCTTCATAAGCTTTCTCTTACAAAGTTGATGGAAGAAGCGGGATATGCGAGTTTGGAGTATTTACTTCTCTGTGTCATTGCATGAATCAAGAAAATGATCTCGGCCTGACACTCACCTAGTAAGACTCAGACAAATACGGCACAGGCTGCAGCAGCGAGGATACACCACTCATCACAGTTATGCCAAACAGCAGACAGAGCAAATGAAGGCAACTATGACAAATCAGTGAGTAAACTCTCATCTCGCCAGGATGCGGCAAAAACAAACCAACGGTGTCTTCTCTCTCTTCCTGAGGAGTTACTCTGCATTCACACCGGCAGCAATACCACAAATCAGCCGGAAGTCGTTCATTTTCAATGAGAGCTACTGATTTACAGCGACAGGAGGCAACACTAAGTGGATGGGCCGAGCGGCGCAAAAAGTTGAGTTTGAAAATAATGTGATGTTCCTGAGCTGCTGCGAGTCGCTCTGACAATCCTGTAGTAGTAATTCACAGTCAGGGGTGTCGGGTCGGATTAGCGAGAGTTCTGTACGCATAAGTCATACGCCAGCTCAGATACGTCAAACTTCATCACGTC
Organism: Olivaichthys viedmensis; assembly: GCA_028565825.1. Lineage (NCBI taxonomy): Eukaryota > Metazoa > Chordata > Actinopteri > Siluriformes > Diplomystidae > Olivaichthys > Olivaichthys viedmensis. The sequence continues at coordinate 7,983,884 of JAOUQW010000014.1, forward strand.
ATACCTTAGGCACATAAGAAGAGAGCCGGCAAACAATCAGGGGAATGTGAGAGTCCAGTCTAATAATATAATACTATAGTCTAATACTACAGTCTAATACCATAATACTATAGTCTAATACTACAGACTAATACTATAATACTGTAGTCTAAAACTACAGTCTAATACCATAATACTATAGTCTAAAACTAGTCTAATACCATAATACTATAGTCTAAAACTACAGTCAAATACTATAATACTATAGTCTAATACTACAGCCTAATACTATAATAATATAGTCTAAAACTACAGTCTAATACCATAATACTATAGTCTAATACTACAGTCTAATACTATAATATTTTAGTCTAATACTACAGTATAATTCTATAGTCTAATACTACAGTCTTATACTATAATTCTATAGTCTAATACTACAGTCTAATACTATAATCTAATATTACAGTCTAATACTAAAATACTACAGTCTAATATAGCTAGTGGGCTAACTGTGTCCGCCAAGTGTCTAACGGGAGGTGTTTTGACAGGCCAGAGGACACAAACCAGATCGGATTACAAAATACACAAATCAGATAACAAAATACACAGAACACAGACTGGGTAATAAAAATACACACATCGGAAAGAGTCACACGTGATGGTTTTGTTCTCCACAGTATTGCAAAGAGACAAGCTCTTGTTGAAAGTGAAAGGTTTTGCTTGTTCACCTAGTACGCAGTAAATGTGGCAGTCACGCTGATGAATAAAGGTTTTTTTTTATTCTCATAACACTTCTGTAATACTGAGGAGACGACTATAACGGCAGCAGAACATTATATCCTCAGAGTCACGAACACTGCCAAATACAACCCACATTACAAAATGTTCTTCCTCGAGTAGTTTGCAATAGCATAATTCAATGTGGTGACTCCCAATGGGAGTCAGGGACGATGGTGCCGTTCTTTTTCGCTCCACTGTGAAGCATTATCTGTGTTTTTTGGTTCAAGATCTTCATTCCTAGTCGCAGCTCCTGAACCAGCCGGTGATAATTGCCATGCTGCCTTTGGGCTTGACGGGTTTGACGGACTCAAATAAAACAGCTCCGGTGTTTTTGCCACAAATGGACAGCAGTGATCACAGAGTTCCCAGCTCATTCTGACAGCTTATAGTACACTCTTAGTACACAAAAAAAAAATGTTTTAAGTTAAATCTCACACCTTTAAGGGTTCTTCAGCTTGTTTTTTCCTTACAGAGAGGCTTCCAAGTAGAATCCCTTTAGGAAGCAATTAAAGGCTACACAACCATATCCCTCCAGAACTTTTATTTTTAATTACAATACATCTGATTTGTGCTCAAAATGGACAAGACATCTCATTTTTAGTGGGAAGACATCTAATCTGTGGCCAAATGGATGGTTTTGCGTACATTCTGTAGCTAGCTATGTAGTTTGTGTGGCCATGTTGCACTAGCTAGGTGCTGTCAGGGAAACTATGGCAAACAAAAGTATCTTAAAATAGGAACGCCCACTGGCGACCAACGTAGAACGACGCAAGGCAAAATATCACAGCCGTTGTGAGCGCAGAGAAAGGGTACTTGTAAATGAAGTTTAAAATGACAGGGACAGTTTAGATGTTATGCTTTTAAACAGAGCTGACAGGATTGTAACACATTAATTCTTGAGAATGTGATGCACTTTCACTTGGTCAGAAAATCGTCAGTCTGGACTGAGAAAGGTGAAAGGATGTGCTTTGATGTGCAGCTTTAGAAGGAAATACCATTACTTTCTGACATACCGTTCTACTTTCTCACATATTAGAGGAATATATTTAAGATTAGGAGACGTTGTGATGCCTCAGATTCAGAACAAGCAAACGAAGGTGATTATTTCCTGTCAGAGTGCCCCGCAAACATTTGTAGATTGAATAATGAAATATGAACCAGTCACTCAGTGCTCGTGCTTTCCTCACTTTGACAATTTGTTCTTGGAGGGTCGAGCCTGTTCAAACCCAGTTCCCTCTGATTGACAGTCCCTGAGACAATTTCTTGTCTTTGTTCTCTCTCTGGCTGAGGCTACCACTGTAATCTGCTGCATCTAGATTGAATCATCAACATTTTTATATTGAATCCCTCCATTCTGTGCTCTCCCACCCCACCGCTCGACACCACCATTTTTCTTTATCTCCTTTTGTTATATTAGAGATTTTGTTTCCCCTGCTCCAACCGGCCCTAACCAAATTTGTATGTTGCCGCAATTCATGTAACAATTTTCTTGGTCGTTTTTCCCTAGCTTTCTAGGGAAGACAGAGATTCATTAGCAGGGGACGTCAGGCTTATATATCTGCTCTTTCGCACACCACCCCTCTGCCAGATATTCTCTCTCTTGTTATTCAGCAGGAAGGTCTCCTCAGGAGCTTCAGCTTTATTGCAGCAACTACGCAAGACTGACTCATTGCCAAGAGTTGCATCCTTATAAATTCGGGGAAAGGTAATGAGTACCTAAGGCCAGAGCCTGCTTGCTCGGAATCCCAAAACACAGAATTTGTGGCGTAAGCTAAAAGCAGACTAGTACTCTCATCATCAGCACAGAGCAAACACGGGCAACGAGGGAGCTGATGAAGTCATGGGATGCATTGCAGACGTGCGTTTTGATGGTAAGAGGCAGTGGCTGGGCCACTTAGGGTTGTTCACTGAACAGAAGCAGTCTGTGACTCAGTCAGCATACTCAGTGAAGTGATCAGTGTCGATCTCAGGAGGAAGGTTTCTCCTCAACATGTGGCTTAGAATTCTTTCTGACAAAAGGGGTGGAATTACCAGATTTAGAGGAGTGTTGACTCTGTTTTTGTCTCCCTCCTTTCTCTGTTTCAGCTCCATCTAACAGGAAGCCAGGTGATGCTCTCATTATCTCCGACATCAAGAAGGGCAGCGTGGCACACAGGTAAGATGTTTCTTCTCAGACTTCATCGCTGTGTGTAATTTGAGAAGTTAAAACACCACAGCCAGTGAATAAAAGTTGCTTTGTTTAAACGATGCAGACATCCACTGAAATCTCTGCCACATGGAGATTTCAGTGGATGTCTGCGATTACATAAATTATCCACATTTTGCCTTTATGGGCTCACATTGCACTGCACCGAACATAGTTTTCATGCAAATAAGCTTTCTATGTTGTTATAATATATTACACATCCAGTTAAACCCCTTAAAGTCTCAGCTTTTCTTATTCAGTTATTCATCTTAAAACATATTATTATTCAGGAACAACAGTGAAACTAACAGGAAAGGTATGTAGTTACGAGTGTGTGGAATGAGTTTAAGAAAATCAGACTACAGTACACACCACTGGAGTCATTCATCACATTAAACTCAAACAGCCTACTTTCAAAACTCTACAGTCCACACTGCTGCCTGCAGTAATCCCGTCACCACACCACCATGCATACAACCTGTGTGATTTACGCCAGCGTCCTGCACTCCTCCGTGGGGAACTCATTTGCGTCATTCTGCTTCTACAGATTGATACAGGCGAGCACATCGCTCATGCCGCGCTACACAGATGCATACGAGCACGCTGAGCCACGATGACGTTATCCATTTGGCTCCAGTCAGAGCTGTGCTGATTTGCAATACGAGAGAGTGTGTGCGCCGAAGCGTGCCAGGGCACAGAGGGAGCGAGAGCCGATGGTATAGAGCTTAGCGGGGTGATTTAATTAAAGGCGCTAAAGTGGAAAACGGAGCACCAAGTGGTTGGTTACATCCAAGGACTCATTCACAGGTCACAGAGGGGTTATCCAACATGCAAATGTTGATTAAAAACACATGATGCAAGACGTCGGTAGCGGAGAGTTAAGCATGGGGAAGGTTTACCTCTTTGCTGAGCGCTTCCATTTGTGAATCCTTTTTAATTACTCCACTTTTAGCAGAGATGCTCTAATTTGCTGGGCTGTTACATAATTCCACGTATCTCTGCTTGATAATGATGTGCTAACAAGGGGAAACTGGGTTAGACGCCAAATGCAAGGAGCAAGTTTATTTAATGTGACAGAAACCCACGACAGAAACCGTCGGGATTATGTGGCCATTCGGCTTTGTCTCCACTGAATACACACCTCATTTCTGTGGGACTCGAATTGTGCTCTCGTGCTGTTTGATGGAGCAATTGAGAGAACATTAGGATCCATCGAAACGCAGGCATGATTACAAATTCAGCTGAAGTATGACATGAATGAAGAGGAGCATAACTTATCTGGTTGGTAATAATGGAAAACCATTGACTTATTCTGTGCTCTGAAATCTGCCTTAATGCCACGAACTCTGGCGTGCGCACCATGGCCAGGCCTCTGAATAATGAATGTGTTCTCTCTTTGAAAACCTGCTCTGTCAAAAACGGTGTGTCTTTCTGTGTCTCTGTCTGTGTGTGTGTGTGTGTGTGTGTGTGTGTGTGTGTGTGGGCATTGAGAGGGTGAATCAAGAAATATAATACTGTATTCTGAATACACTTATTTGTTTATATGTCTACTTATCAAGTGTCTGTGTGAGTTTGTGTGTGAGAGAGATGAGGAATATAGCCTGCTAAATATGCACCTTGCTTCTGCATATACTCAGTGTTGGGGTAGTAACAGACTGTAATCTGGATTACGCAAACTGATTCAAAATTCAAGTACTTGTACATATTATAGTAATTTATTTTTATGGAGTTCTTTATTAAATTTTTTACATCAATGAATCGTAGTTTATTAATGTGTAATTTATTGAGTGTGTTCATTCTCGGGCTGTCAAATTCCTTGAAAAATTGCATTCGCATATCAATTACTTAAAATATTTAGTATTTGAATATTAATGAGCCTGTTGCCACCAACAGTATAAAAGTGGATGCTTTCTAAAGCAAAATCACCAGGAGGAAATATCACAATTTTCTGAATTTTCAATATCATAAACGTTAATGTTTCGAAATAGTCTTTATTTATTTACCCATATTATTTTTGTACATCATGCTACAAGTATGGATCATGTAACTGTTGGTCAAACTTTTAAGTCTAGTCTACGCAATGACTGTGTTAACAGATTTCGGGTGACGACGACTTCTGTTTGCCGGGTGGGTGTTCATTAGGTGCATATCTGACAGATTTACTTACGTTAGGTGACTAAAAGAAAAAGAAATGCCATCTTATACATTCGAATGTTGATTTTTTTTTTTTTTACCCATGAATATATAAATATTATAAAAGTTTGAATAGTATTTGAATAGTGAAATCCATTCTGACAACCTTAGCCCTTGAATTGTTGTCACTAAGATAACGTCAGTTGCGTGTGGGTTCTTGCAGTTTCTTGCAGTACGTTTTGTCATTCCAACTAACTGTTAATAGTAAATGGTAATAGGACTGTTGGCTAAACATATGTCTAGCTAGCTGAGGTTACGACACTTAAAATACAATGCAAGATACTGCAGAACAGTTCTCTGTTCTGCCAGACATGCGTAACAACGTGATTTTGTTTTCGGTAAAAGTCTTCATGTTTTTTGATTAAAATGTATTCTACACGAGTATATGAACCTGTTCAAAGGTAATCAGATTAGTCAAAAAGTTATTTTTAGTTACTCAGGTTAAGGTTAGGGGGAGATGTGAAGACAGCCTTATTTAATTATGTTATTTTTTTAATATCATTATTTAATATCCCCTTGCTCAGGACGGGGACTCTGGAGCTGGGGGACAAGCTCTTGGCTATAGACAACATCCGCCTGGACAACTGCTCCATGGAGGACGCTGTTCAGATCCTGCAGCAGTGTGAGGAACTGGTCAAGCTCAAAATCCGCAAGGACGAGGACAACTCAGGTACCCCTGGACCTCGTAACACACACACACACACACACACACATATTTATAATCCCTCTTGGATTAGGGGTGACAGTGTGTTCTCAAAGCACAGATATTTTACAAATAAGATATGAAGTATGCGTATTAACAGTGCTGGGTGATGGCGCTTATTCACTGGACTGACGAATTCAATACACAGCACCAAAAGAACGGTGTTACTTTGATGCCTATTATTTGGATGCTGCCTTGCTGCAGGTGTAGACATCTAGGCATCCACATAGTGTGTTTTTTTTTCAGGCCCAGCTCTACTGCACGTTTATCCTGAGCTCTTGATGTGTGTCTGGGCCCCTTGAACACAATGTCTGCAGCGAGACCTCCCTCCCATTCCTCCCTAATCTCTAATACTATTACCATTGTGCACATAGAGGAAAATTTGTTTAATCACCCCAATTACATACTCACTGGCTTCATTTAGCCAATTAAAATTGTCATTTTTTCTTTTTTCTTTTGGGTCAGGGTGCGTAGGTGCAGTGCGCTCACTGTGAGGTTCTATTCTGCCGTCAGTCCCTATACTCCCCTACAGCATTCATGCATAGGTCACCTAATCAAGTGAATCTTTTCAATGTGGGCCTGCTTATTAATAATGGCTTAGTTGGATAAAAAAAGATTAAGACATGTATTAAAGGCAGGAGCTGGTTAATCCGAATCATTGACCTGAATTGAGAATGATGAATGGAGTTTTTGCAATACAAACGTACAACAAAAACATAAGGCTACATAATTATAGTCCTCACATACATATAAAATTGTTGAGGATAAAAACCCCAATAAAGCCCCGGGCAAATGATTACTGTGACTAAATGAAACTGAAAAAAACAAACAAACAAAAAACATACAAGAACATCTGAGTTACAGGCTTACAGACTTTTTAACAGCCATGTTTAAAACCTGCTCTGCTAAAACCTAAATGTAAAAAAAAAGTTGGAACTTTTTCTGTATATCTGCAGCAGTATACAAAACATACATTTACTCAAAGTGTCAATAAATCTGAAGTGCGTAAAATTTGTTGAATCAGCTCTCGTTGTATAATTATAAAGATTTCTTATTAGAGTAAACTAATTAAGTAGATAGTTTGGAACTGAGTCATTTAAAATGTAATGCTTGAGATTAAGCTTAATCTGGAATCTCTACTGGAAGAACTTTTTTTTTTAATTAACTGCATACAGTAAGGTACTTTTGAAACAGCCCTAAGAAGGTTATTTTAGGGCATCTGAAGTCTATTTGTCATTAATTTTGGAGAGCTGCTATACCACAATACGGCTGTACAGTCGAAAAATGCTTGAACTGATGCCCCAGCCAAAGACTTCCCATTTATGTCGGGTCTGAAGTCCACCGGTAAGATAAGATTTAACCCATTTAATGGCTGAAACCTAAATATCTTAACTTAAACAGAAAAATACCATGACCTACAGTATCAAATGCCTTTTGGAGATCCAACATGACGACACCACAAAAACGACCTATATCTACCTCCCTTCTGATGAGGTCAGTTAAATACAACAAGCAAGTTTCAGTAGCGTGGACTCTTCTGAATTCTGACTGTAACTGTTGAATATCTTTTGTCCAGCATTGAACAAGGCCATTGTATGTAAATCATTTTCACCCTGCTATTAGGTGAGGCATCAGCCACTACGAGTGTTGTTCATCATCAGAGATGGCCTTTTTAGGCTGGGAGAAAAGTGAAAGGGGGAAGGTTTCCTTCCTTCCTTCTTGTGGCCGGGGTAATGAATCATTAATAAGTACCAGCGTGACATTTGAACATGTTGTCTTATGACTCGATAAATGTATCGAGAGTAATCAAGGGGCTGTTTTTTTGTCTGTCATCACTCCATAAACAGAATGAGATTCCTGTTGAGCCAGACTTTGCTAAAAGAGTTAATGAACACGTTCTTCCCACTATCATGGGGCGAAGACATGCACGTCCTGCTGCGTCTTTTCTGAATTTAGCAGTGGAGTTGGAGTCTAGAGGTGCTATGAGATTTCTCTGCTTCATTAGTATGGCTGAGAGGCTGCAGAATGAAGTGGATGTCCTACGGGGGGTCTCTCGCTTTCTCTCTCTCGCTCTCTCGCTCTCTCTCTCTCTCTCTCTCTCGCTCTCTCCTACCTGTTCGATCAGAATGAGTCCAGACTCACAGGTTGGCAATTGACCTTTGCGATCGACAGGGAATGTTCTGTGCTCATGCGCTCCTGTGGGGTGGCGTCGCCTCTTACTTTCCGCCTCCTTCACTCTTATATCTCTCTCTTACTCTCATGTCGTGTTCCAAAGTTTTCTGTCTTTGCCTGGAAGCTAAGCATCTGGGATTCTTTTTATAGCCCTTTTACTTCTAGATCCCAACTGCTAGCCAAATGCATGGGGAAAAAGCCTCTTTAGGATAAGTTCTAATTGAATATATTTGACTAGCTTTGTGAGAATCACCCAGTACTGTTGCGATTGGTTTTGATTCTGCTTTAGCGTGAAGTGATGACTGTAACTGTCTCTGACATTTCTGGGTATTCATGAAAATGTTTAGTTGTCATGTCTTCATGCTAGTGTTAAGCTGAACATTCTGCTTTGTACATGCATTTCCTTTTTCCCTTGTGTCTGCTCTCTGTCAGGATACATAATTATTCCTGCAGTCGATTACAGGTACATTTTTGAAACCAGTGATGGGCATCCTCCTATAGTACTATAGCTCTATTACCTCACATTTTGTCTTTTGGGACTCTACTTTATCATTTCGAGGCAGCCCTTTGGTTTTACTCTGTATTTTTCCAATGAGGAATTTCCTGTGCCATCCCTTCCATTTTCCAGATTTGATATCCTACATCTTCCAAATCCTTCCTTTCGGTTTCCATGTAGTTCCACATTCCCCCCCTTCTTTTTGCTATCTTTTCTTTTTTTCCTTCCTGTTTTTCATCTCTTTTTCACCTTTCGAATTCTGTCCCATTTGTCATTTTCCTGTTCATCAACCCCAACCTGCTTTTCCTCCCTGCATCCCCCTCTGGCTCTCTCTCTTTCTCTCTCTCTGTCCGGTGTTGTGAGGGCTGTCTTCGTTCTGCTCTCTGCCCCTCTGTGAGGTCTCCTTCGTCTAGGCCGTGTTGATATGGACGCCCGTGTGCTGTTGGCCTGTGTTGCAGACGAGCAGGAGAGCTCCGGCTCCATCATCTACACCGTGGAGCTGAAGCGCTACGGCGGCCCGCTGGGCATCACCATCTCGGGCACCGAGGAGCCCTTTGACCCCATCATCATCTCCAGCCTCACCAAGGGTGGCCTGGCTGAGAGGTACAGCTGCCTATCCCCTCCAACTCACTTCCTCCAACCCACCAACAAACCCATAGTTTGAACTGTGTTCACTCTCAGACATCAGCAGATACTGTACAGGTTGTGATATTAGATATTAGATATTAGAGTATGTAGGGTCTGATCCAAAAGCGGCTAATATACATCTATAAGAATATTTGGACACTCCAATGCTTGGCGTGCTGCCATTTTTAGGAGGACTTTCTGTGTCTTATCATTGGTGCTCTGAAAGTGTTTACTATGACTAAAAATATATATATGCTGACCAAGCTGTGTGCTGTGGATAGGACCGGGGCGATCCATGTTGGAGATCGTATCCTGGCCATCAACAGTAACAGCCTGAAGGGGAAGCCACTGAGTGAAGCTATCCACCTGCTTCAGATGGCTGGAGAGTCTGTTACTCTGAAAATCAAGAAACAGGGAGAGTGTGAGTAGTGGTTCAATCACATTGAGTGCACATACACTCACCGAGCACTTTATTAGAAATACTATACTAATACTGGGTAGGGCCTCCCTTTGTAGCCCATCCGCCTCAAGGTTCGACGCATTGTGCATTCTGAG
>JAOUQW010000014.1:8061056-8087411 GCA_028565825.1 Olivaichthys viedmensis
TAAGACATAGCAGCATTTCACAGTGGATCACTGGAAAAAAGTCCTGTTTACTGATGAATCCAAGTTTGAGATTTATGACAGTAACAGAAGGGTTTATGTAAGGAGACGAACAGAAGAGAGATTGATACCAAGGTGGATCAAAACAACAGTGAAACATGGTGGTGGATTTTCAACGTGCCCTTGCACTTTTGGACCCCACTGTATGTGAAAAAGTACATGCCAAGTTTTTAAAGACAACCTGAAATCCCAACTGACCTTTTTTACCTTGTTAGTCCCTGTTCTTTGTGCACGATCTATCAATGTTAATCACTAAAAAGGCAAAGTTTTCTATTAAAATGCAATGCCTCTTTCCCACCTCTAAACTGATTTTTGACTATGTTGATATGCACGCGCAGGGTCGACAAAAACATAATATTAACCAATAATATCTCCCTTCCCCACCCCATGCCCAGCTACCATCAAGCGAAAAATGCAGAGCCTGTTTCCTTTAAAACCATACAAAAAAAATTATGATTTCTGTTTCACGTTGTCTCTGCCGTACCTACGCACTCCAGTATATGTAGGGTTGCTGCATTGGCCTCCAATGTACACTGTAGGTGTTCATTAATAACTGATGATTTGGCCATGCACCACATTCTGGAGATTTTAAGTTGCATATTCAAGTGCATTTGTTGGCCAAGGGAAAATCTAGGTGTGAGTTTTGTTTTGTTGCACTGTGAAAAAGCACAGTTCATCAATGGTGCGTACTCTGATATGCCCAGTACACCACTGAACATACATTTATTGTGTTTGAGAACTTCTACTTGTGGTTATTCTATGGGTGTCCAAAGGGGTAGCATAGGCAGACATAGAACAGCAGCCAGTAGTGGACATGGTGTTAATGGGTGGATGTGGTGGAGAAGGGAACCGGAAAGATCTTTGGGAAAAGGTCATTTGTTTACGAGGTTGGGAGACATAATGAGAGTGGTGATGTTTAACGCTGACCTTTACAGTGGAACCTCAGAGGGACGACTGGGCCTCTGTTATGTTGAACACCAACAACCCGAAGTTTGTGAGCCATTAACAAACACTAAACACAGCATGCAGAGAGGCAATACATATAGAGAATGCACATAGCAATGTCCTTGGCACAAATTGTAATTAAGGTTCTATCTGACTTTTTTTTTGGGGGGGCAAAAAAAAATTGATGTTATATATATATTAGTTACATGCCACTGAATATATTTAAGAAAATATTGCTTAAAAGTATTTAAAAAATACAAATTTGAAAAGTTGTATTGGCCTTGATCTTTGATCTTGAAATTTTATGGCTCAATATCTTAAAATCCCAGAATTTCTAATAGAACCTTATAATTCCAAGGTTTCGATTTGTAAAAAAAAAAAAAGATAATTATTCTGCTAGCAAGCTGTTGAAAGCTTTATTGTCATTGTTTAGTGTTTTTTATATTAAAGGTGAAATTTAATTAGCATTGGTGTGTTTACAGTTTGATATTGAAATTTAATGTTGATGGCAGTTTTAAGGGTCATTAATACTTCATCTTTCCTATGAAGAAGAGCCATGTGGAGACCATTATACACCAATGAAAGTGTTCATCACTCAGTCAGTGTAAAATGTAAAATTTTGTAGTCGTACGCCAATGTGCTGGAGTTTATAAAACCTATAAAACTGATTAGGAAAAGTACAGAGGTTACAAACTCTGCGGGATGTCTATGAAGTTTTGGAACGCTTAGAATGGGTTTTCTGGATGGATTCAGGCAGTTTTACTTTATAGAAAGGAAGTCTGGCAGAATGGTTTTTAACAGCCGAATACGCACAAGCGTCCATGTTAGATCCCCCCAGATTGATTTAAGCGCAATATTATTCACAGATGTGGACTATGATTCAGAAACCACACTGGCGAGTGGTCATTAATAATGTTTCAGGATTAGAACTTTTAATGTGAGAACATTTGATGCAAGAGTGCTATGACCAAGAGAAATCTGATTTTTGTTACACTCTTCTGTCAGTTGTCCTTCGGTAAAACCTTTAACAGCTAACTGAGATTCTTCAAACTCTAGAATGGCCATAAAGAAAGATTTACTGGAATTTTACAACTTGGAAAATGGGAATTATGACTCATTAGGATCATAGTGTCTACTGTAAAAGAGTGAGGTCCATGTCCAGAAGGCATTTGTGTGTTAACCGAAGCATCATAGTTCTAATAAGCATGGGATCTGGTTTTAATGGATTCTATCTTATATTTCCCTCTAATATTATGCTTATGGATACTTTTTCCATTTCCTTTGAAGCACAGAACCAACAGCAATGCTCAGAGTGAATTTAGAGATTTATTTGTCTGCAAGCCTACAGTCAAGATTCACTAAAACCCCAGAGGTTTGGAATTGATCCTGCACCCATATTTATCTGTCCAGCATTGATGCTTTTAAAAAAAATGTCATATCACAAGCCCTTGCAGCTTATTTGTTTTCTTACATAAGAAGCTGAACAGTATTAAACAGTAATAAATAGTAAACTCACCAAGTTCTTCATAAAATGAAAACTCACATTGTCACAGCTTCCTTGTTCTCTTGCTTTAAGGTGTCAGTGATTCTTACATTCACATGCTGGACAGTGTGTCAGTATTTTCCATAAAATCTTTATAAACGCTCTAAATTAAATTCAGCTCAATAGCAACAATCTGGAAAGTCGCCCCCACCAAGAGGGCAATGCCGTTGACGTGTCTGTTTTAGCCCAATGCGTCTTCTAGGTTTCCTATATCTGTGGCTAAACCATGCAGATACCTAATACTCAAATAGCATCAACTGAGTTTTCCAAAAAGAACTGGAAGTCTTTCAGTTATTCCTGTGCATGATTGAGATGTGGCACAACTCTGGGTTTAGGTTTGACTCCCAGATGGCATGTGTTTTTTACTGGAGCCGCTGTCTCGCATACTACTGGATCCAGTCTCCCTTAATGGTTAAAATAATTCTCTGTGGGAATGTGGACATAATTTACACCCTATTCTGGTTGGGTGTTGACATGTAGTGCCCATGCCCTGTCTGGGACCCTGTGGAGCAGACTGGCATGTCGCCGAAGGGACTAAGAAAGATTAGACCTGCCCTCGGCTAATAGGAATCAGGTTTAGTTCTGTGGCTTCTCTGACATGCCGAAGCCCATGGGATGAGAAAAGCAGAGTAGATTCTTTCACTATTAAAGCATGGCCAGCTTCCCTTTTCTCAGTCTGGATATATACATTTAAGAGAAAGGCATTATGCTTAAAGGTACAGAGAGACAAGAATGGTTGGGGCTCTGGCCGTGAAAGCCTGTTAATAGAACATGTAAAAATTAAGGGTCATGCTGTGTTTTTATGGGCTCTCTTCTGCGGAGAATGGATGATCTGAAACGCCCAAACACGGGATAAAGGGCACATTTTGCAGCCTGTAATGTTATAGGTGGTCTGCAGCTGGCTTTCCCACCAGCCCTTCTGAGCAAACCACATTTACCATCACTGGTACTGTCATAGTTATCCTGCTGGAGATCTCTTCTGGAGAGCTTGCCTACTCTTCATTAGCATTACATTTCACATTTCAGTCCAGCATTCATCCATAACACCTATTTATCTAGCCTTTCTGGATTTCTTTTGACAGCAATTTTGCAGGCTTTTGTGTTTTTTCTTTGCAGTTTTCTGAACCATGACATTAAAGAAGTAAGTGATTATACCTCATGTATACTAAAACATGAAAACAGAGTCCTGCTTGGTAATAAATAAATTGAGACAGACTTTAACCTATAAACTCCTGTCTCATTATTCAGTTATTGATCTTCAGCATATTATTCAGTAACTATTATGAATTATTTAGTAACTACAGTAAAACTAATAGGAAAAGGTATGTAGTTATGAGAGTGAGGTATATAAGTCTGGATTGGCCGACAGATCCTAGAAGTTTCAGGGGTTAAAAATCAGACAATGGGTAAAATCCTCAAAATATTAATTAAGACAGTACCAGTTTAGACTAATCCGTGATAAAATGCAATAAATATGTGAATGTTTAAGTGTACTATAGATACGTTTATACATTTGGTAGCTTTTTCTTTCAGCTCATAGCCTTATAACAAGGATGTTAAAGTGTGTAAAACATAACAAATAAAAATAAAAAAGTCCAACTCAGACAGAGCAGAATCAGAATATTTTATTTGCTAAGTGCAAGGTGTACAATGTGTTCTTTTGGTGTACATGATGTAGATGAATTAGAACATAATTTAAAAAAGATACAATACAAAAGATGCTTCACAAAAATAGAAATATACAATAAAGTTGCATTTAAAAAAGTATAAGTGAAGATATAAAGTACAGTTAAATATATATACACGATGGGCGTTTATATACGTACACTATACTAGTATCAGTGTGGGTATGGTTAAGTGCCACTATGTGACTGGTCTTAGCCGATGTAATGGCCTGGGGGCAGAGGCTGTTCAGGTGACAGTTGGACCCAGGAAGTACTAGAAATAGGGAACAAATTCAAACAAGACTAGTGGCTGGTGTCTGAGGTGGCGGCCATAATTTTCTCATCCTCATCAAAGTGAAAAAAGTCCAGCACAGATATTGCTACCACTGAGATTTGGGTTGAAGTGACAACAGTGCCATGTGACCTCTATAGGGGTCTCAGAGAGTGGTAATACTTAATTGCTACATGGAGAACCAGAGAACCTAGCAATTAGCATGGTGATGTGACTAAGTTGAGTGCATAACGAGTTTTATATGATGCTCTAGCAAATTTAATGAGAGAAGCTGCACTTGCGTTTCACCCTCTCATTGGTTGCACTGTCATATGATTAGGGAAAACCCTAGTTCTCAATGGGCTACAACTAATTATGAAAGAACATTCAATTAAACAGGATTCAAAAAAGGATTAAAAATTTGTTAAAAGCCTGTGTAGTTCACATTTCTCTGGTTTCTCTGGAGTGGATGTATACAATAAAAACAAGCCTAATAGCTTCCTCTTTGAGAGGAAACCCCATGTCTAAAATCCAGGAAAGGCCTTGCGTCAGAATGTTCATTTTGTGTAAGTGAATATCTGGATGGATTGACTAAATTAAGGGATAATGGGATTAAAGTAAATTCCATAGGCGGCATATTAAGCTTCCAAGATTCCATTAGTACTTTCAGATGTGAATATGATGACAGAAGCATCTGTGTGATATTGATATCTAAGAACTCTACGTTTTTAGCCTCCTCTTTTTGCCCATGACACACCTGAACTTTTAGTAAATTTTTCATCCAACTTTTTTATGCAACTTTTAAAAATGTGCATAAAGAAAGCTAAATGGAAAAAGCCAGAAATTCCAAAAAAAAAAAAAAAACGCTCAGATACGTCAAACTTTCAACAAGGCCTTGTCATTGAGCTAGCTAGCTAACGTTAGCCAGCTTGCTCGCTACTGTTGGCCTACGTTACGAAATGTTCTTCCGCGAGTAGCTAGCAATATCCCAAAATCTTACATCCAGCAGCTTTAAAAACACACCCCACTCTTTAGCCTGTCATTGACAACGTGCTCAAAAACTCAAACGAGTCTATTGCAAGTTGTTCTTCAATGTACCAATGTACCATTTTTTTCCAGCCCGAAGCATACTCATGACTTTATTGAAAAGGGCTTCACACATATTGATAATGAATTACGCAGGAATGTCGGTGAACTCAGACTGGAGTACTCAACTCTTTTTATAAGTGCTCTATTTTAATCATGACTGGTGAATTCAGTGAAGTGAATGCATGACGGCATGCACATTTCCACTGAAGATTACTTGTTCCAATGTCTCTGTGGGAAATGACATACACCCATTCATGTATTGTGGTGAAAAAGACACTTGCCCTCAGGCCCTGAAAAATAAACCAATCATCAACACCAAGAGTAGCATAAAAATGGATAAGTTTATTGAGGATCGAAAAGACACCACAATAAAGCTGGGTTGTCCCCGGGGAGAGAGCCAAGGGACTGAGTGAAGGGCTTCTTTTTTTTATATCCTCCTGAGTAAAGGAGGATCAAATGAGACTTTATTCCTCACCTTTATCTCTCTCTTTTTTTTATTTTTTATAATTGGCCTGAAACTGTTCTTGTTTCTTCCACCATTATATATCTCTCCAGGTGTGCTATTTTTAAGATAAGCCACTATCAGTCAGTTCCTCAGCTTCCTCTCCTTGACTTTATTCCATTGTTTTTCAAGGTCAGAGATGCACAGTAAAATCAAAGGACAAAAGGCCCTTAGTTATATTGATTTTTCCACATTTAAGGTTACACCATTGTCTACAAGCTAACTAATTTCTTATTAAAAAGAAATTAGTTAGCTCAGACATGTCCCCTGAGTATACCCACAAATTCACCACAGTATGCAACATTTATAAAGTAAATTTGGAAGTACATTTTGAAAGACAAGAACCGCTCCGAGCTGGGCTGTTTGATTTTTGTCTCGCTAGCTGGCTCACTAGCTTATTCCATTGGGATAATGCTAGGAAGGCAAATATTTAATTGCAATCTTTTTCAGGGAAACAGTGGAAAACAACACATTCAGCATGTCTTCAATAAAGAAAAAAACGTTAAACCACTAATCCACTAAGGCTAGCTAAAAGCACCAATGTATTTGTTAGCCAATACAACAATGGCTAGCCATCAGGATTGGTTGCATGACATATGCACATGACATAAGGCATGCTGGGTATTGTAGTGCCAGTGGCGCTAGTAAAAACATTGGGCATCCCACATCGCCGTGTTTGTGAATCGCCGACCTGATCACCAAGGCCGCACTCTAACTGTGTTCGTTCTGCGAGATCAGAACACAGCATAGAACCAATGGTAGCGAGCTAGCAGAGGGCTCTAAATTACAAACTCACAAATTCAGAAAATATAATAGTTTAATGTTTTGCTAGCTTGCTAGCAAACTTGGCTCCTGGTTTTAATTACACAATACAATAGTTTGCCCTAAAACCAGTATTTCAGGCTAAGCAGTACATCAAGTCGAAGAAATGAATAGAAAGGCCAGTGGTGATATCATACGATCAAGTTTCCGATTGACTGCTTCAATTTAACTTGAGCTTCACCCTTGTTGACCCAGGGATACCTCAAACGGCATCTCTCGGTCTCTCTCTCCGAACAGCCTGCCACAGAGGACAATAACAGCGGCATATTGATGCACATGTGACATTTCAGCAGTTGAAGGCCAGCGAGTTATAATAACTGTGAGCATCATAGACTTAAGGGGTATAAATACCCCACCCTCCCACAGCACAGTTCATTCTTTATTTTCTTCTTTCATCCTTCACGCCCTCTTTTGGTTAACCTGCAGGCATGAATCTTACATACTATCTGAGGAAAAGCAGTCGGAGACGTAGCTCAGGCAGAGCCGTGGCCACAGCAACGTTCAGTGTATTAGCTAATATAGTAAGAGGAACAAAGAGCAATAATTGGAAATGTTGATGCAAAAGGGAACCCAGGAGATCTTGCATAGACCCCAGGAGTTGTATTGAATCCATACCACAGAGAATCCACCATAAAAATTTCAAAAACAAACATTCGGTTTTTGACTGGAGAGCCTTGTCCCTCAGCAGTACTGCACGACCAAAAAAGAATGTACTTAGATTTGAATACTTTAACCCAACAATTAAAAAAAATAAATACTGTAAAGAAGTAAGAAAGACCAAAAATGATATATCCGTTTAGTTACGGGTCCAGCTGAAGTCCTTTATCCTTCATCACGGCTTTCCATCCTGAAAACACTATGCATACATTCATCCTTTTCTGCCAACGCTGGTCTTTTTGACTCTTTTTACATGGCCTGCGTGTTAATTGTGTCTGCCTATACGTGTACCGATAATCCATGATAATTTTATAATTTTTTTAATACATCTTCCAATGCTATGAAACTTGCAATTTACCTATACACTGAACCATAAGACAGTAAACATGCACAAAGAGTTTCATTTTGGACACGACCTAAAGCGATAACAGCAGCCAATGAACGTGCAAATCTTCTTCTCCGACATTGCCTTTACCCCTGCTCAGCTCTTGTGGTGACATGATCCAAACATGGCAGCCATCATGGCAGGGAGACCCAGGCTATGAAGAATAAACTGGCTCATTTAAAGCCTATAAAGCAATTTGACTCTTTATTTTATATGAGTGTAAGTTACATACAGTATATCATGTAAGAAATGTAAAGACAATAAAGAATCATCATAAAACATTGCTGATTGGACCTTTAAGAGCTGGATGTGGTTTGAGACAGATATGATTTTGGGTGAGACAGGCTTTAATTACTTGTTAGCCTCCAGTGCAAAACCAAAGAAGCGAAAATCAGACACCAAACATGCCTTGGCATTTGGGGTAACTGGAAAGTTGTGCACATTAGATTTTTCGCCAAACTATTCCTTTAAACCAGGAGTGCACAGCTTTGGTCTTAGATGTACAGCACAGTTTGGTAATTATACACACTTATACAGGGCAGTGGTGGCTCAGTGGTTAGGGCACTGGACTACTGACCAGAAGGTTGTGGGTTCAAACCTCAGCTCTGCCAAGCTGCCACTGTTGGGCCCTTGAGTAAAGCCCTTAACCCTCCCTGCTCCAGAGGTGCTGTATCATGTCTGACCCTGCGCTCTGACCCCAGCTTACCAACATGCTGGGATACACGAAGAATCAATTTCACTGTACTGTACTTGTATATGTGACAATAAAGGAGCTTTCTATTCTATATTGAGAAACTGCGTCACGACTATTTGGACTTTCGAAGTAGTGAATACCACAAGAGTGGTAGAAACACAGTGAAAATTGACAAATTTGCCTTGTTCGGCTATTTTATGGAACTAAAATGTGGAACTTTTTCTGCTACGTAACTGAAACTGTAACACATTAATAACCACAAGTAAAAAACAAAACCCTTCAATTAATTAGTCCCATGACTGTGTAGTATACAAAACGGTAATTATACCATACTTCATAATGCACTGCAAATGACTACAAGTACTATATAGTAGGCTATATACTGGAGCGGCATGCAGTATACATACAAATATATGCACAAATTGAAATACCCATCATGAACACAGCCACAAATCAGTAAGTAGGAGACAACCGTCGCTGTGTTCTGAGATATAATAACCAAATTGTATTATTGGAATAAAAAAAGTATTATTTAGCCAAACAATGTCGTTTGAGGCGAGTGTGTAGTTATTTAGGCATGCAGTTTGTAAAATGCTAAACTGGTGGTCATAGGGTTCCCTTACTTGTTAGCAACATTAGCCTTTAGAACTCCAGTGCAAAAACTTTTTTTTTTTTTTTAAAGAAAAAAAAAAGAGAAAAAAAAAAAGAAGCAAACTCCAAACAGCAAACCTCCACTGGAAAAAAAAATTGATTACATATGTGGAGATTATATAGAATGGTGTAAAGATCATTGGCCAGAATATCCCTTGCACCCCTCACACTTAGTTTACTACGCAGGGCATAACGGGATCGGTTTGAGACGCACCCGGGACTCTGGAAAATAAAGTCCAGAAATAAAACCGTAAAAAAAAAAAAAAAATGATATCGTTCATAGCATTAACATTTCAGATCTCTCCTTCTTCTTTTTGTTTCGGAGCATTAGTGAGTTATTAGTGCGTGCGCGTATCACGAGCCCTTATTGCTCATATTTGGAGATGGCACGAGCGCGTCGGAGGCATTTCCCCCACAATGCACTTGTCGTTATAAGAAGACGGACGGCGACTCGGCTGTCAGACGGATGCAGCGCGCGCCGCCAAGTCCACTTGTAACGCTCCACCGGGCTTTGGCGGTCTTTCTTTTGTCTTTTTCTTTTCTTTTAACCGGTATGTTGCGTCTTTATTTATTTATTAGTAACGCGAGAAGTTTTCCAGCGAGCTAACTTCCAGCCGTATGTATTTGTACTCGGTGTTGTTTAAAAAATAATAATGTTTACACGTTGTTTCATGTTGGCAACTGAATGGAAGTCGTTTCGGGAAGCTACAGTGTTCCAAATGGAGCGTTCTTTGTAGTTCGCCGAAATGTAACGAAATGTAACGAAATGTAACGAAATGTAGCGAAATGTAGCGAAATGTAGCCCGTTAGTGTCAGAGCGGCTATCGTGAAACTCTTTTATACTGCAAAGAAATATATATTTTTTGAAGTAAAGTGTTAGCTAGGTGGCTAACTACGCACGCAGTGGTCGCGAGCTGTTGAGTCGCTGCAATAACTAGCGGACGAGACGCGTGTGAAAGGTTCGAGGCGAGGCATTTGCACTAATTCCCGTGACCGTTTGTTGCTGTGTGTTCAAACATTTTTTTTTTATTCCATTTTAAAATGTCGACCGTTTGGTCTTTCCGGGCTGGTGCAGGCTAGCGTTTACGTAACGGCCCGGCTTGAACGTGACGCGTGTCAACACCGATGTCCTTTAACGCGTCATCATTCGTCATACACTCGGCCTGTAGAGGTGTGCGGCGCCTGTACTGACACGTGGCATGCAACAAAACAAAACATCACCAATCATGGGCCAGGACTGCGTCTTGAGCAGCTTTTTTTTTAACACCAAAACTGCAGGACGGGGGCCAAGCTTTTCATCCTGACGCTGAATACCGGGTTGCATTCCTAATGCAGGAATGCAAATCCACTTGGGGGTCAATAAGCAGCATTTGCTGCAAGTTTGCATCACATCAGGCTAATCTGTCCTCCAGCCATCACAGCCCATATAAGGCCATATAATGCTGGGAGCCTCCAAAAGGGGCAGTGAAATGTTACCAGTGCTTCTGACCTCCCCTTAAAGATTTGCTTGCTTTTCTTAATGACGGCCCGTTTTAGGATTCGCCATCGCAGAGGAAAGGGATCTTGTGTCGGATACGGCGTTGTTTCCACACTGTCTGCATGAGGCCCGTCTCTCTGACTGAAGTTCAGCCACTTTCTCAAAATGCTTTAGGTCTTGCTTTTTAAGCTGCGGTGACTCAGCAAGAAGGATGAGGAGATAAACAAGACCTAACTAGTTTAGAATTTGATGAAGCAGGTACAGATTAAGCTAGATTATTAAGTACCGTTGTAGTATACAGCTCGAATGATGATTTCGAAGTGCTAACGCTGATGGAAAGAACTGCAGTCAATTAAAGAGGTCGCCTAATACTAATGTACAGTGTTTCAGTCTTAAGTTATTACATTGGCAAATGGTGTTAAGCTTCAGTTTGGAACAATTACAGGCGTATGGTCATACACCGACCGAACCGAGCACACCCAGCTATTTATAACCTATGCTAGTAGCTCAGGGTTGTGTATTTTTAAATGTGGCCTCACTTAACACCAATCGGTCTTTTACTTAAATGTGTCATGACGGATCAACCGGCTGTCCTTTTCATTTAGCGAAGCACTCGATGGTGAAAGTTATTTTACCAGTTAAATTACCCGTGATGTCATGGCTGGAGTTGCACTAAATATTTGTTAAAGCTGATTTGAATGTCCCAATAAAACATTTGAACAATTTATCTTGTATGCCCATTTTAACCAAACGTGCCTGGAAATGAATGGGGCCGTTTGAATTACAAAGCTACTTGTTGCTAATGCTGCACATGCAGACTTTTAAACAGTCATGCACGTTAGATGAAATAATCTCTCTCCTATCTCCCAGTGTCACCTGCATGACCACTAGATGGACCTCCTTTCACATAAATTCTAGCCGTACATATTTTCAGCCTCTCTGACTCCCATATTGCGTTCCCTTGCCTTAATTATAACCTTTTTGTACATACATTATGCACCGGTGTAATGCTCAGCACGTTTTAATCTTATAAAAATTGCACTTCTTTGATTCTGTAGTTTCACCCATCTATGCTGAATGACCCTGGCCCACTCCTCTTCCTTGTAGCTGCACTATCTCTGCTTGAATTCGCTACGCTAAAGCCGGGATGGCATTCCGTCTTCTCCGCAGTTTGGCCCCCATGGCCGCGCTCCAGTACACGAGATCCACTGTGAAAGTTGGGCGACTCCTAAATGTCACCTCACCCATTTCACTAGGTATTGTAACCTAAGACGTCTGCTTCGGTGACCACTTGAGGGAGATGTGTGTTTTTTTTTTTTTTTTTTTTTTTCCATACTAGCTAATGAGATGGTTCATTTCCTTAAAGCTACTAAAATGTAGGTAGTGATTTACTTTTTGCTTTGTGCTGATTTTAAGACCAGCCAACACTAATTGACCACTGACACCCGGCTGACTTGAAGCCGAATTTATATGCTCCTGTTCTACAAAGCAAATGTGCAAAATGCTCCCTATTCACATGCAACATGTGTGATTGTAGAATAGGTAGTATTTTACCCTTTAGGTTCCTTATTTATCCATGTTAGTAGCCAATGGTTCAGTCTTTGAGCTAGTTCACGTGCCGCCATCTTAAGTTCACTGAGGGTTTATCATGTGCTACAGCCAGAGCAGCCACTAATTTGACAATGGCAGGAAATTTTGCACCTCTTCTCGGTTGTCGTCTTCTTTTCATGCAGATTCTTCTCCGTTAGATTAGCTTTTTGTTATTTGTGTTAGCTGTGCTCTGTACAACCAAAATGCTGAAATAACGCTCTAAACGTTGTCACTCGTGTGAAATTGAGAATGAAAAATAATCAAATTAAATAAAAACTCAGACACCTTCTCTGGTTTGCCAGGAAAAAAATGGTCATGATGTGTATTTGTAATCGTGTCTAGATCTTGGTCTTCATGTGTATTTTCTTTTTTTAAATGAAACTAACTTTTTATTAACTCCTTGTCTTTTTTTCTTTACCCTTCCCCCTAGTATCTCTACTCTTCCTGAAACATTACCACTTTGCAATATTGTATTTTTTGGACTGTAAGACGTGACTTTCTTGCCCTCTGGCAGATGCTGCGACTTATCAAACAATCTGATTGGATCACTCATCGTGAACTGAATCCAGTATGTGATGACGCAGAGTTAAAAACTAAACTGGACTATGCAAGTAGGGGGCGCTGATGTTCCCCTTTCAAGCATTCCAAACATTATGTACAATGAAAATGCCTGGTGCAATGATGCAGACTATAACAAAGTGACATGTATATTGATTTATTTATTTTTCCTCTTCAAGCAGACGGTATTTTAGGGAGCGACTTATAGTCCGGAAAAATACAAAAGCTCTTTGTCTGCAGGGTTTCCATTTCGACTGGGGTTCTTCATGTTAACATCTTGAACTTTACTCACCATGCTTATTTGCTTTTTCCCCATAATTTTAAGGACTTTTCACCGCATGAGAGATGTCATCATATAGTTGACCTCTCTGCTGTATGTGCTCAACTCTGTGACTGATAGCCATGTTGACCTCTGTTGTATTTTTCTGTTCTTCCCGTACCCCGCCTATGTTTTTCTTTTTTCTTTTTCTTCTTTTTTTCTTCTTCTTTCTAGCCTGAGCCTACTGACCTTCCTGCAGCAGCGTCGATCGTAGTAGCGGCAGCCATGTCGGGGTTCAATCTGCTGCATCTGGTGACCAAAAGCCAACCTGTTAAACTCAAGGCCTGCGGGCTTCCCTCAGGTCGACTGGACGCTGTGTGTGTTTGCAGTGTGTGTAGCGTGCTCTGCCTCTGCAAGGTCTAACCCACGCTTTTCTCTGTGCGCGCACTTGTGAGAGTTTGCGTGAGCAAGGGGTACGTGATGAAGTCACTTACAGGAAAACTCACCAAGCCATTTGTGTGTATACATTGTATCAGACAACATGGGCAAAATATCTTCTATAAAAACCTTTTTCAGCTTCTAACTTCAGTTAGGAGCTTTATATATCTGACTTGATCATTGTACACCTGCAAATTAGAGAAACACGAAACACAGCACTGTGAGCACTGTAAATATAAAAAAGTGCATCATATTTATCTGAAGGGATGTTTTTTTCTGTATTTGACAACCCCTTGCTGCGAGATTTCATTTTCCTCTTTCCTAGACTAGATTCTTCAGTTGCTCATGGATTAACTTCTAACATATTTCTTAACTTCCTTTAAGCTTGCATGCACAGCTGAGCTTCAAATGTACGTGTTGTGTTGTTGTTTTTTTCTTCATCAATAACACGGTACCTAAATAGGTTGGATTTTAGATGACTAGACTAGATGGCAGTACCATTTTTATATCCCTCTCCACAGGATCTATCTCTTAATCAAGTGAAGAATTGGTTTTTATCCTCTCTCTATATGGCACAATGGGACAATTAAGACTGATACTGTCTCTTATGTAGAAATCGTATTTGCCTTTAAGGTTGGTAAGACAGAATTTTGAACGAATGGGCTGGTTATTAAAAAATTTGCAGCCAATGTCACAGAGCAATTTTTACAATTTATTTAGATGCCTCCTCTTGATGCGTGAATAAATTAAGTTTCTTTCCTTCTTTCATTCTTTCTCGCGCTCTCCTTTTCCCTTTCTCTGTCTGTACGTCCTAATAGGATCCAGAAGTCCTCTCTCCTAGAGAGGAGAATATGGGGGAGTTCTGTAAAGAGGGGACCCCCCCTCTTCTCGGTTCTCTCTCGGTACTCCTCCCTGAATTTGTGTCAGAAGTAACTTTGTACTCACTGGAAAGAGAGGGGCCTATCAATGGAGCCCATTCACCAATGGGACCCTTTAAAGACCCCATTATTTCCTCTGCTCACATGGTTTCAATCTTGTGGGGAGGAATTCTCCACATAGCACAAGTGACAGGAGACCCAGTCTCCCAGCAGTGCTTTCACCAAAGCAGGAGCACTGAAAATAACAGGGCCGCGTCGAACCACCACGGGCCTGACATGTTCACTTAAAGTAGTCTTATCTGGTGTGGGGGGCTGAATTAATATTATTCGAAAACTAATTGTGAATGTCTTTGACTGCATCCTGCAGTTGTCCCAGTGGTAGAGAGGTTGATGGGACCCGTTATGAATGCCTGCTAAGATGTTTCAGTGCTATTCATCGTCAAAACTTAGTTTTACTCGATACTATGGTTCTAAACCATTTAACAGGGCTATATAATGCCATTATTTATGTTTGGATGGACAAGTCTGTACTGTTCAGACATATTGATCCTGAACCTGGCATTATTTAATCAACCTATTCAGTCAACCTACGATTTGCCCTCTAGAGGTCACCATTGTTGCAATGCTAAATAGTTGGTCTGCTTCCTCTTATGCCAGTAATGGTAGAAATTCTCTTCCCTAATAAATGTTGACATGAATGTTTACATGAGGTCATAATTTCACTGTAAATAACGTACAGTGTAATACTTTGGCTGTAGCACATAATTTTGCACTGACCCACTGTCACATGCTTTACAGTAACATTGTTTTTAGATGGCTTTTCCAGGCAGGAGTCAACCTATAAAATAGGTCATCATATTTAATCATATCAAATATTCTTATCGATCAGTCATTAAAATCGCTCAGCAAGGATCCAGATTTCCAAAATGGAGCACGCTTTACAAACTTTAAGCATGACTGAGTGCATGCTTCTGTGTGTAAATGTATGAGCGTGTGCATAAATGTGATCCACACACTAGCCCAGTAAACACTGACTCCTGCTTGGAATTCTGCAAAAACAGGATATCATTAAAACTGCTTTACATTGGCTTTATTTGGTTTGCACTATTCTAAAGTGTTTTTGCTGGAGACACTAACTTGCATCCTACCCAACTTTACTTATTCTAGGAACATGCCGCTCCAAGAAGACCTGTCCCAAAAGCTTCTCTCAGGAAGATCTGAGGAAGCGCCTGACACCTATGCAGTACCATGTCACTCAGGAGAAGGGCACGGAGAGGTGAGACAATCTACATGATAGAACAGAGGCTTGTTACTACCTGTTACTATTTTCTCTGATGGCTTTAATTTTGAACCTTATAGAGTATTCAGTGCTTGACTAGAATTTTGTATTGTGGCTGCAGTTGGACCTCATGGTATGGTCCAAAACACTATATATTGTGATTTGTATTGCTTTATATTGCGATTGCAATATTTTAGAAAACATTGGCATACCCTTCATGTGACATGGTTAAAGATGAGTCTACATCATTTTAATAAAAGTGTTTGCTTGCCAGATCGAGTGAATGCTGTGATTCATCAACTCGTACTTATCATATAATCAGAAAGCTGTTGCAGGGTTCCTGCGCAGGTTTGGAAAGTCTTGAAAAATATGGAATTTAAAGGGAGTCATTTCCAGACCTGGAAAAGTATGGAAATTCAGAAAAAAGATTTGGGAGAAATATATGGATTTCAGTTGTCACAATATCAACTCGAGACACTATGGTTCCAAAGATGTTATAAAGAGACTAAGATTCTAAAAACATTATAAAAACAATAAGGTTCTAAAGACACTAAGGTTTCGTTGTCTTTAGATGTTCCCATATTTTCTGCATGAACAAACCCTCCTTAATGCTCATTACATTTTATGTTTTCCCCTTTTCATGCTGCAGAAAACCGAACATAGAAAATGTGGGAAGTTTAAAAAGAACCATTTTGGAAAGGGTCTTGAGTTTTTTCATGAGGAAAGGGCAAGAACCCAGTGTCTTTCAACCCACAAATGAAAGTTTTGTTACAGAGCCCATTGACGTATTGCAGCTTTCTGCGATATCAGTATTACCAATATTAATATATCGAGATCACTGTTAGCAAACGATATATTGTGCAGCCCAACGGAGTACTCAAAGGAATACAAATATTAAAACAGATGTCTTTTTTCCCCTTACTTTTTGTAGTATGTTTTGTACTTTTATTTGAGCCTTTTGCCGTTTTTTGGGGGGTTTTTTTCTCTTCTTTTTTTTTTTTCCTCTTGGATTTAGAGCGCCACACAAATATTCAAAACATCCGCCCTAGTGATTTATGGATGTGAAATGCATCAGAGATGTGTCACATGAGTTTCCTGTAGTGCTGGATGAATGGTTGCCTCCTGACTGTTCTGAGCTTGTTGCTGTCTCTGTTTGGCTTGTCTGGGCTGAGGAGGCGAGAGCGCGGTCGAGCGCATTGACGATGCCAGCATGCAAAACATGTCATGTTTGCAGAGAAAAGGCAGAAGTCTGTGACTTTTTTTTTTTTTTTCCTTCTCTGGTTGGGTTCGGCCACAGCAAAGCACACGTGGGGAAAGTATTTATCGGCCCATTGGCAGAAGGAATGTGAAAAATGCCCCAGGCCCTGAGCCTGCGTGTGGGTGAGGGTGTTGAGTTTTCTAAGGCCTGCGGCTTGCAGACCATCAGAGGTTACAAAACCAAGCTGCTCCCCTTTTAGATATGCTGTCTCTCTGCGTGTCGCCCTCATTGCAGCCTGATTTAAACCAGCCATGTTCAAGCAGATCAGCCTCTTAAGCGTAGTGGTGAAGATGAAACTGTTGATAAATCATCTTGATAATGGTGTCACTATTCACCAGATGTGGTTATGTTGAGCAGGAACAACAAAATGCCGTTTGTTAACAACCAACAAAAAAATTATTAGCTGACATGTGCATGATGAAGGCTTTTTAGATCAATGAAGATAGATTTAGCAAGTGCAAAACATGTCTTAAAATGTTGAGTAAGCCTACATGAGAGCATGTAAAAAAATTCTTCTACTTTACATTTTTAGTGCATTCAAGGGAGAGTATACAGACCACAAAGAAGAGGGGACGTACACATGTGTTGTCTGCGGCGCCCCTCTGTTCACGTAAGTCTTTAAGTGTTCACTATTTTCAAGAATCCTGATTTAGTAGTTGTTAGTCATTCTCATAGATCATTTCTTGTCAAATCTTCTGTCTGACTCACACCATCTCAAATAAATAATGTCTTTACGCTTTACGGCTAGATTAGAACTTACCGACCCCCCTCTAGAGCTACAGTGCTAGCAAAGGGTTCCTAATAAGTTAGGAATAGAGTTCTGCGAGTTGTTGTGCAGTTGATGTGCTTAGAGCTCAGCTTGCGCCACTGTTTTGTCTCCCATCCTGTGTGATTGGTGGGTTTGGGCTTCTCCACACGTGGCCCAGCTGCAGCACGAGGTTAACTCTACCTGACAGGGTGTCCGAATGCGGCCCGGGAGCCATTACCAGGTCGCCTTTTTCCCACAGCTCGCTGGAGAGCTTCAAAGGCTGCTGAATTTATGGCTGGCGTTAGCCCATATCTTAGGAACAATGTTCTTAAAGTAGACAGGCAAACCCTTCATACCTCCCTCCCGCCCTCCAAACTATGCGATCCGAGAGCACAAATTGCCTACTTATTGCTCGCTAGATATTTCTCATACTCTGGGGTTTTTTTGGAGGGAAAAGAAAATGAAACACTCGGGAAAGAGTTAGCTTTGTAATGGAAGATTGAACTCCGCGTTGGACTGTGACTTGACATAAGAGAAAAACGCTCACCCATCAGGTGTAATCCTTCAGACATTCTCTGAACTCGCTGTTAGACAGCTCAGCTCTGAAGAGTTCAACTTTTCCAACTTTAATAACTTTTTGACTTTTTTGTTGCAGGTCAGATAAGAAATTTGATTCTGGCTCAGGTATGTTTCGATCAATCTCTCAAACCAGCACAATTTACTTTATTTTAAGGGTCTGGATATCTGATGTATAAACCCACTTAGCATCCATTTTCCAAGTGCATGCACACTTTTAGTATTGTTTAGTATACTACTGATATTATTTGTTGAAATCTTGCTTCCTTTTTTTTTTCTTTTTTTTTTTAGGTATTCAGAAGTGTTGCACTTTAAGAATGAAATATGTGTCCATATCTTTGCAAAAATATAAACTCCCTGCCTTTGACCCCTCTCTCTCTGTCTCTCTCTGTGTTGCTCATACTCCTCTGAAGGGAGCGGTTGACCTTTTTGCCCTCTTTATGGTTGATTGCAAGGCCGAATGTGTACTCCGTCTGCTGCCTAATAGGCACTAAGTGCGGGCTACAAAGGCTCACATCCTTATTAATCTAGGAGTTACACCACCTCCGTGAAGTAACATACTGACTTAATAAGCTCACAAAATATTCAGCCCGTTATTTTAATGAACATTATCTGTGCTTCTGAGATTAATGTATTGCCTGTGAACTTTAGGCTGCTGTCATTTGTAATCCTTTGGAATTCCCCAGCTCCTTATTTGTTCCCATTGCTATTCCATTTGGCTTGCAATTAGCGCATAACTCTAAACTTATCACATTGGATTAAAATGAATATGTCTCGTTTATAGGAAATATGTCTTAGAGCTTTGCACCAACTTTTTAGTTTTTTTTAGTTGCAGTGTGTTAGAGGTCAGATATTATTTAATATGTGCCTCTACCTGAGCACCTTAGTTTGATGTCCTGTGGCAGAGCATGGCACAATACGAATAATATACTGGGAACAATTTGTTAATGCCTCACAGCTCTGCACTCCAAAACATTTTCTCTTGTGGTGTTATGTACGCTATTTTTATTCAGTCTCTGTTCAACCTACAAGCATGCATGAATTCCCCACAGAAAACAACCTGTAATAGGAACCATGTGGGCCCACACTGAAAAATAGGATTTTTTCCTTGCACAGAGTGATTTCTGTCTTCACTGCAGAGACGAGAGCCAAACCTCCTGCGTTGTATGCAGCCCGTGCTGCAAGCCGGCCTCATATAGACTCAATTTCCTGTTTTGTTAGAGTGCTGCTACACTGCTCCATTCACTGCTCAGCTCGGCCACGCAGATAAAGCTCCATTAGATCAGCACAGTAACGATCTGCCGGGATTCTCCTGCTCTGACTCATAGGATTTCTATATTCCCCCGAGAGCTTCCTGTGTCTGAGTGGAATTTTGTGGCTTTGTAGTTGTGGCCAAGCACTGCCTCCCTAGCTAGGGAGGAGGAAAGGGGGAGAGGGAGGCTGAAGCGTGCTGGGCCTGGTTTTGGGGAGCGGCAGAGCAGGGAGGGGGTGAGGAATTGACTTCTGCTTTTAACCACAGATAGCATCGCACCAAATGAGTCGCCTTCTATGAGCCTCGAATCTGTCGTGATCACATTAATAACACTACCTGTGCTAACATTGCAACGGTGCAACCTAGAGCAGCCTTGTGTCGATGAGAGCCCTCGCTCCCTGGGATCTCTGGAATAAGCCCCTGTTGATGTTCTGCATATGGTCTCAACCGTCAGGGCCTCATGTCTAGTTGGCTGAAAGGAAAAAGCCTCTAGAATTACCAGTGTATGGTACCGCTTAGCAATTAAGAAGGAACATGCTGTTGGTTATTGAACTTGGGGTGAACAACAGGATAAAGCTGGGGAGGTGGAAACTTGGGGAACGTTTATTTTCAACTCCGACCTCTGCTCCTGCTTCCTTATACCGTTTTTGATTTATAAATATGTTTGATTTTTCTGCTTTGAATAAAGTCAGATTTAAGGATCGAGAAGTCGAGGAAGCGAGGAAAGGCTTGTAGTGTCAAATATTTTTCATTTTTACACACCTGCCACTTTTACTTCATAACCTCTCACTCAGTAGCCCGGATTGTTTCAAACTGTTCTGCGCAACTTGAGAACTTCACAGTCATAAGTCATACTTCATTGCACCACCTAGATATAAAGCGAAGTCAGCTCGGTCCCTGGAGGAAGGTCATTAGCTGTTATTACTGTTCATATTAATGTAGTAGGTTTGCTGGAGAAGACTACCAAAACGAGTGTGTTTGCTGAAGTGGTGTGAGAGCAAGAGCTCCACAGCTTCCTATCCTCCAGACTCTCCAGCTAACCAGGAAGCCATGAGCAGGACCACCCATGAGCCGGTGCGGCCGCTCTTTCCATTTGCTACTCTGTTGGAGAGCCGAAGTCTTCCACATAAAAGCCACGCTGTGCAGTGATAGCCTGCAAAACCATGTACCCCAGCTTTGGTTAGACTGTAACCACCTGTAACATTGTGTGGCATGTAGGTTTGAAAATACAATGACATTTTTATTCTGTGGAGAGCGCACAATATTTGTGTTGCCGTTTTTCTTAGATGGTAATGTTACATTTGTAGTCTCCTGTCATGTTCATGCATGTCAGAGAGGACTTTTTATTATTATTTTTTTTAGATCTTTAAAAATTAAAGGTGGTAAGGGTAAAAACCTATAGGGGGGACACTGTGCTTCTTTATTCTGTACCATATGCAAACATCCTGGCAAACCTATCCTGAACATTCTGATATGTGCTTTGTTTAATAAAGGCCACTGCTTCATTCTGTCCTTTAATTACAAGGCAGGCAAGGATCTCACTAAGCAATGAAAAGAAAGTTGGAGAGGGGGTACGCCAAACATCAAGTCTGGAATGAGTTACAAAAATAAACGCTTAGCGGCGGTTTGGCAGGGCCAGATAAAAAGACACTCCAAGTCTTAAGACAGAGAGGGAGAAGCCAAGACGTAGTAGGGAGATTCCGTCCAGTTGGAGCTACCAGGTTGGAATAAAAACAGGGATAAATATACACGTGCGGTACCACACACAACAGATTTTCTAGTAGACCACAATTTACGCTACATACCCCAACAATGTCCTTTCATTTTTACAGGATGGCCATCCTTTTTTGATCTGATCAAAGAGGAATCAATAACAGTGACGGATGATTTCTCTTATGGCATGCACAGAGTGGAGACTAGCTGCAGTCAGGTACGTTAATTATGATTCAGCCAACAAAAACATTTCTGTTTTAGCATTAGGGATGGTCAATAAAATTCAAAAGGATACATTTAAAAGGAAAGCCGATGTGATCAAACTCCGTTCAAATGAAATTTGACTTTGGTGTGAATTTCCAGTGCGGCGCTCACCTTGGACACCTCTTCGACGATGGCCCGCGACCCACTGGGAAGCGCTACTGCATAAACTCCGCCTCAATCAATTTCCAACCTAAAAACGTTGCTCCTGAAGGGGCAGAACCAAGCGGCGCCACAGGCCAATCATCATCCTCTAGTAAGAGTGAGCTTTGAGAGGGACTTCAGTAGACCAGTCAAGTATCAGAACATCAATGTATATCCTTTAGAGTTCACTCCTGGACGACCAGATTTTTGTCAAGCCTGATACGTGACAGGTGAGCCTAGCAATAAGACAGGTACGTCCTCCACCAACCAGAAAGCTATTCAGTAGCAGTACTTGAACAGCATGATTTCAATGGCCTTGACTGATATCCCCCGCAAGTCAGCCACCCATAAAAATTCCCCTATGCCTGAATAACAGAGATGCCTGTAAGCTGAAACTGTTCTCCAGGAAATCTGCTGTGCACTACTGCTTTTACCATTTACCAGTGGTTTTGATCGAGTAAGACTATGGACTGTGAGATTTTTCTTCTCAAAGATATAGTGGAACACTGTTGCTTGGAAATGAATTATATATGTGTACTTTCACAGAGAGATGTGTTGTTTTTGAAGTGATATTTGATATCGGAAGGTCATGGGTTTAAGGAAAATGCGATGCAAAGTGCTCCTGTGAGCGGTAAAATAAACACCAAGTGGAGAACAAAGCATTCTTTCAAATAAAATGGAACAGATGACAAATGTTTAGTCTGAACACAAATGTAGCCTGACTTTTAAGGGTGGGTTTTTTGTCTCCCTGCTTGTGGTGCCTCTTTTTCTCTTTGGGTTGACTATTTTTGGGGGGGTTTTGATTTACAGATGGTGTTGACAAGTGTGATTAAACAGTTATGAGTACTTTTTGTTATACTTTGTGTTGTGAATTCACCTGAACATGTAAAGGCAAATACCCACAAAATGCCCGGTATAAATGTTTATTTGCATGGGGAAAGATAAAAAAACAAAACAATCAAGAGCAGAACAGCAAATGCGTACATGGTCAGCACTGTTCAATAGCAACTTGGCCTACAGCTAGTCTGTGGGTCAGAAAATCAATCCTCACATGGAATTGTAACAAATTTTTAGCCCTCATCAAAAGAGTGTTACCTTTTGCACACACTATGATATGACAAATATGAAAGCCTTCAAATTACTTAAGGTTTCCTTTTTATTTAGGAACCCAATAGTCACTGGCAATTCAAAAACATTTTTTTATTCTTTATGCCTGCTGTCAGACCTATTGGCCTGTTCGAGTGAACATGTTAGACATGGGTTTGGTAGCGCGATGTGATATTGGGCCTCTAAAGGCCAGGTTTGAAACGCATCATTGTTTTAGCTTAATAACTTGATATATTGGTCTTGCAAACGTTTTTTTCTAAGCAAAATAAAAAAAAATTAACAACAGCAACTTCAAACAACTGATCTACCAAAGTAAAATATGTAAAACTTCAATTAGTGTAAAAAACAATAAAAGTAATTGTGGTATTAAAAATTATTATCTTTTATGTTAATCACAATAATGAAAGAACATCGCAAGCTTTAATCTATCTGGCCTTAAGTGCTTTTGAGGCATTTAAAAAATTTCAAACTGTACATCTAACACGGATTTAAAATTATGATGTTTATTGGTCAGACTTTTCCCACGCCAACCATGTTTGCATTTATAACTGATAATATATATATGTTACCCAAGTTCAGAATTTCACATTGAGCAGAATATGGCCCCATTCCAAGCCTATCAGAGGCTTCAACTATATCAATATTTATCTGTTGTTCCACTTCCTTTGAAGCTGTTCGGCAGAGAGCTTTTAGTTTCTTGAATGAAAGGTCAATGTTTGTTCGGGTGCTGTTTAAACGTGCCACAGAAGTGCTGAAAAGATGTAAGATGTGACTCCTGGAACTGATAGCATGAAGGAAAACCAACCAGACAAAATGAACAGAACCTGCATGTTGTAATATCCAATCGGGTGTGGGGGAAAAGTCTTATTTGAATACTAAAAGCCGTTGACCTAAAATTTGACCTAAAATATTCAAAATCTTTTATGTTCCACAGGCTACAAGTGTCCAGTTACCACTCTTTTTCCTTTAAAGATTGTGCATCAATTGTCTTGTTTTTTTCTTCTTTTAGCTAATCAAAAAACCACAGAGACAGGATTTACATCTTTGACGATCACGTTCACTCCTTTTAATTCCATAGTGGAACTGCAGTTCCATACATATTTGTAGTACCACAAATCGAGACACGTGGATGACAAATACCCTCTGGTGGGCTTGCCCAAAATGCTGCATATACACCTTGAATTTGCACCTATTTGAAATCAAGGGTAATATAATGTGGCATTGCTGATATCATAACAGCCTTACATAGATAGATTTAATGCTTACAGAGCAAAGCATTTCTCACTCAGTATCTTTTATTTTGGTGCACTATTATTTGGAGAATGTCACCCCAAGGTACCATTGCAAAGTAGTCCCAGGTATTCTGAGAGCGTGCTTTAGGATGGCTGGGTGGTGGTGCTCTCGGTGGGTGGCTGGAAGTGCTCCAGAGCTCTGCGAGGTGACGTCAGCCCTGCTCGCCAGCCTCTCCGCACTGCTGCTGTTTAGAGAACAGAGTGGCCAGCCTTACTCTGTGAGTGTGGGAAAAGTCGTCCAACGGGTCCAGCGCTGAGAGTGTTTATGTTACGAATGCAATAAAGAATATTTACAAGTCAGGTGTGTTTAGACTGGGGGACGATGGTGGAGAGGAAGGCCTATGGCTGAGGATGTAGGTTTTGGGGGGTGGGCAGCTGGAGTCTCTCAAGCCAATTTTCAACACCATGTCGTCTTTTCCCCCGGAAAGCAAACAAGCATGTCATTTACAGAGCAGCAATGATCATGAAAGACATTTTATGGATGTCACAAAACATGGGGTGTCTTTTGAGGCAGTGCTGCAAGTCTGCCCATTATCACATGTCCACTACTTTTGAAACTGTTACAACTGGGACAACATTGTGCTAATACTTATAGATGGTAAGTGGAACAGTGATACAGCTTTGACAGCACAGGTACGTGTGTCTCTCAGACACTTGCTCGTTTTTGAATAACTTTTACTGTTCCACCATGGTTGATGTGGTCGCCCAAGCCAGGCATGGCACACTCTCCTGTGTTAAGCTGGTAGCACCATTAGATTGCATCGTGAAAACATTACCCCAAACAAAAGAACACATACCAGCAGCACTACCGCCTAGGAACACAGTCTGGTAACTTCATGAGCTCCAGGCTGTCCACCACATTAACATCTACCTATCGTTCTGGAGCCCCAACTGGACATGCAGACCTAACACTTTAGCATTCATGATAGCTTTGCTTGGAGTGTGGAAGCCTGCTTTCTGTCTGGTATCATTAACTAAATATCTGTAACAACTTTGTGGGATCCTGCTCAAGATGCAATGTTCTGCATTTGTGGCAAAACTTTATGGAATCAAACCTATTGCTGATAATTGATATTTCAAGGTTTTCTCTCTACTCCTTTATTTCACCTGTGTGAATGCCACTTGTCTGCTCATACTGTAGTTGTCACTATAACTGCTTAGCGCTTGAGATTCTGTGAAATACAACTGAAGACTGAAATTAATCCAACCTCATCCCACAAAAACAAAATGAAAATCTCAAAGTGTGCACTGCTGCTGCGTCTCATTATAGCACACTCTCCAAGACCATTAAGGAGGCAGAATCTGGGCTGTATTTTCCAACTCAATTGGGCTCTTCTGATACCACAGTCTATTTGATCGACCAAACTTATCTTCTCTGTCTCGTGTTCATTACCACCCTAAAACCGCTGTACCATCCAAGACTCTTAAAAGACAACAACAACTCCTTCTCCCACAATTAAGATACTCCAGATTCTTGGAACTGGCCAACTGCTGACGCAAGGAAGGGGAGGATGAGCTACTACATCGAAGGGGGGGTCAGAATTTTGTGGAATTGTCAGCTCTGCCAGTATTATCAAGCAACAGGCTGATGGATGCGATGCAACTCCTCTCCTCCAGAAAAGTCAATGATCTCATTTTGGCTCTGTTAACTCCTGCCAAATATTTCCCTTTTTCTTTCCGGCGAGCAGTGTGGGGGCAGCGGGACGGAGTCTGCCTGTGGCCTTGCTCCAAATGATGCAATTTGACAGAAACCACATGAAGGGCCTAGTGCTGGGCCACAGAGTGGCCAGGGGCCTGGAGTGTGGAGGCAGCATTCAGTGGAGCTGCACACACACAGCCTCTCCCATATCTAGTGTGCCTTTCACCTGATTAGTTCCAAATGTGCATTGTCTGAGTATAGCTGCATTACTGGAGTGCAGTACCAATCAGAAAATAATCATTAGACCAGAAAGAAAGAAAGAGAATGAAAGAAACCTTTCCTTAATTGTTGACTAGTTCAGCTGCCTCTGTGCTTTTTGCCATAAGCTTGTGAGGTTTGCATTGCAACTAAAGTGGGGTCCAAAAGTCTGAGACCACATTGAAAATCTGGGAATTTTCTCATTGCCACTGTACGGCACTCTAAAACGCTTTGCTGAAAGTGGATCAGTCGTATCCAAAACACGATCAGGCAGAGCAAAAGTGAGCACACCATCAGAAGAGCAATACATAAAGCTTTGTTCACTGAGCGAGAGAACAGCAACTTCAT
>JAOUQW010000014.1:8108625-8125328 GCA_028565825.1 Olivaichthys viedmensis
CTTTAGTGTACTTTATTAATACATTTGGAGGCAGTAAAAATGAGTGCACAGTGTTCAGAAAAACGGGACATTCCAGACAAAAGTCCTTCATCGGTTCAAGCATTTCATAGATGCTTTTGATATTATATATGTAATTGTACAGTCCTAATTATTACTTAGGCGAATTAATTTCTAAATGTATTTTAATTACACTCATAAACTCACCCACTACACACTTTGTTCTTCCCTTTGGTTTTGACGCGTAAATGGGTGACCACCAGTAAATGAGAGCATTGTTGGAAGGGACCTTGCCTTCTTCAAGTGGGGGGCAGTGGGTAGTGGAATGCAGGGTGTTTGGTGTGTAGGGGGCTAAATGGGCAACGGCTTTGTTTCCTGTCCTCATATGCTGCATTCACCTCTTCTCCTCCTCAGGAACCCACAGGCGAGCCTGTCCCCAAACGACCAAGGGGACGTCCCAAAGGAAGCAAGAACAAGGGCCCTTCCAAAGCGGCACAGAAGGTGAGGCAGACTACTGCTGCACGGCCCCACAGCCTTAAACATGTGCACATGCATTGGCTCCTGTGGCATCTTACTCACTTCTGGTTGAGTGTGAACACACACACACACACACACACACACACACACACACGACTTCTTCCATATTTGTTTTTTTCTGCAGTAATGCTCTCATCCGCACCATGTCCTAGTGGGTATCAGTAAGTAAAGGTCTTTGACTTAAGCAAATTAATCAATACTCCCAAGTCAGTTTAAAGGGAAATGTTAACAAGCTTTGTGTGTGTGTTTAGTGTTGTGTACCCAGGCCAATGCACAGTGAGCCCACCATTTCATGTTTATCATGTAATAATGTATATCCTACACCTGATGCACCACCACACACACAAATACACATATATGCATATTCATGTTTGCAGGGAAATACACACCCAGTTTTGCTGTAGTGCCTGCTTGATTTTTAACTACAGAAATCAATATATTATGTGCTTAAGCTATATAGATATTTTAAGGTCATATTCACATGGAGCAAGTTTTCCAAAACAGAAACAGCTCGCAAGGGCAGCCGCTAAATGAAATCATTAGCATGTCCCCCCTTTTTGTGTGTGGTCTGGTCTGGCCTGTTGCATGTGGGAGGTTTCCCTGACATCAACTGCAATCTTGGTTTAGATGTATTAGCGTGTGACTCCTATCCCCGAGCTGCGTCTTCATTTATCTGCTGGTGGTAGGGGATCAGGCTCTGTTAATGACTCGCTGACAGCTCGGCTTGCTCTCTTCCGCATTAAGGTACCACTGTAAACAGTTGTGAGCCCACTCTGAAAAACCCAAGCACTTTTCTGCCAGCGTAATTCTGTTTCATCTCATTTGGCGTTGTTATGATAAACAGTGGGCAGATAAATCTGCTAAGATGAAAGGCGTCAAAATCGCCAAGGCGCCTGACTAGGAACACTTTTCACAAGGTTTGCTCTCCCACCCCGAATTAATCATCCTCAGGGGGTCCTCCTGCTTTAATGATTGAAATAAAGTGTTCATCTCCAGTTCAAAAGCACTGCCCCTCACTCTGACCCCCAGACTGTGGCTCCACTGCTTAAACTAAACAGAGTGGAGACTCCCCCTGAAGGTTTCTTTCGCGTGGGTAAAGGCCTGATGTGGGTAAAGGAACATAATTCGACAAGAGGACCTGATTATCTTAATGGAACACTACATACAGTATAAGCAGGACATTTGTTTCTTAAAGATGTCACTGTAAAACACATTCTGAATAGTTATAGACTGGATGGATGGAGCGAAGCAGAAAAAAACCTGAGCTCTTTGATTGTGGTAGATTAACTACAACGAGTCATTCTAAAATACGACTATTTTTTGACGTAAGAAAGGCAGTTGACTCTCACCGGTGAATAATCCTGCCATTTTCAGCTTTTAATTAGCAA
This sequence comes from Olivaichthys viedmensis, assembly GCA_028565825.1. NCBI lineage: Eukaryota > Metazoa > Chordata > Actinopteri > Siluriformes > Diplomystidae > Olivaichthys > Olivaichthys viedmensis. The sequence continues at coordinate 8,110,548 of JAOUQW010000014.1, forward strand.
AGTACTGCTCCGAAATATAGGAACTCCTGAGCCTGTGTCATATGGCCAGGCAAAGGCTAAATCTGGAAGGATGACCTCGCTGGCTGTTAACACATTCTTATCCTCGTTCAAAAGTCAGCACCACACACTCTGATCATCTGCTCAATACACTGGTCCTAAGGAAGAGCTGGAATATTTTCCATAGAGCAGTCATTGTTGAACTTGATACACTGGACTGGGGGCTAATTTTAAACCCTCCTTTTACAAAGCAAGGTCTGACCCTCTACCTACCCCCTTAATGAGCAATGGCCTTGCCTAACATACACATGTCATGTCAGAGAAGGGCGAGTAAATGCTCAACAGTGACTGCAAGGCGTGTGTACGTAGTGGACACAAGGCTAGGCTGCAGGGCCGGACGAGACATGCAAAAGCAGCCATGATTAATTGATCAGGGTGTTGGTTTACAGACCATTAAATATCCTGATTAAAAATGTAGCAACCTGAACTGAGAACTGGGTAAGGATACACAGATTGGCCAAAGAGACAGGCAGAGAGAAACACATAAAAAAAGAGTTTAAAGAGCTGTTGGTGACCTAAGGGCTGATTTGCTTAAGCTAATTTGAGGTAGAGCTGAAGTACATAGTTAACGCATCACTCTAGTGATGACCAGAACTGTTCAATCAAATCACAAAATGGGTTTACCCACCCTCTCACTTCAAAATTTGATATGCCCTGTCTGACACATGCAAGTTGCATGAGCTGGCTAAGCGGTCAAAAGTTACACTGAAAGACCGGGCTGACGGGTTGTGGTTGTAGTCAGACTTGGGTTGAGCCCTAAGAGGCTGTGTCCTTCTCAGAACTTGGTGATTCCTGTGACACTTGGACTAAAGCTTTGCCTTTGTAGGGCCTTTGCTAAAGTGTCCTTGTTTAATACAAACGCTTGTTGGATGAACAGTATCGCGAGACAATGCAGTCATTACTCACTCTGGGCAAGTAGAACAAAACAAATTAGTCATTGTGTGTTACTGCTGTGGTATAACAAAATGTGATATTTACCATTGTAGAATATGTATGTGAAAGATTTGAGTTTCAAACAACAACCTTTGCTTCTTTTCAGACTTTCAGATGTGCTGCACTGATCAGGGCGCATGCTTCCCAAAAGCATTGCAGCACAAAGATCATCATTAAATGGTAGAGCGAGCATCACATTGAACATGCTCTCTACCAGTTAAGATGATCTTAACTTAACTTAATGCTTTTTGGGAAACAGGGCCCAGCATAGTATTTTTGACACCTGTCCTTCCTCATTCCCAGAATTCGTAGATGTTTTATCATTTGGATAGGGTTTCTTTCAGAGCTCTGCATAACAAAAGGCTGCAGTCTGGGAGAGCACTTTATATCCTATCAATTATTGAGATGCATCATGTCTTGTTAACTGTCCTTGTCTATAGTGGCAGGGGACCTTCTTGTGGCTTGTAGAGCAAATGCAAGGGCCCTCTAGTTTCATCAGCTCTTAAATGATTTCATTATGAAATCAGATCAAAAAGAGGACTTTTACGCCATAGAAACTGCTACAGATATCATAAGTCCAAGATGGTACCCTAATATAATTGGTCCGTATTGCTTTTTATCTTGCAGGTCACTCAAATAGGACTTTAGGTGTGATAGGTTTACAAATCAAGAAGAGCCTAAAGGGTTTTGAAGAGAAGGGTTTTTATAGGGTCTAATAAACAGTCAAAGTTTTTTTCCCCTGATTTAATTTCTCTTTAATGACAAAATGAGATGAGACTAATAATACAATTAAAGTGGTGCTATTTCAACTTTTAAATGGATATAGGAAATCTCAGAAATTGGAGATATTCCATATCCATGCCTGGCTGTCACTGAGTGGTCCATAGTGTGATCTAAAACCCATAACTGTCTATTACGGTCCTTATCCGGGCAGTGAGTCTGCTGATAATGGCCCTCTCATTTACATATGAATGGCATAAAATTCCTGCAGTGAAATATTATGCTGTCCAGGTTGGGAACAACCTCTCTGCATTCACAGATACATAGACAGCTCCTTGTCAGAGGCCTGGATATACCTTACCTGTTGGTGCTACTTAGCTAAAAGACAAGAACCACCCCATTCACAGTCCGTCTATAAAATTGACCCTTTACAATTTGAAATGTCTCTAAAAACAGGTTTCTGACATGCTATGCATTTGGGTAAAACCGAATGAGTATTAATTCATAGTTGTTGATGTTCACAGAAAGCTGAGACCACAGGGGAGAAGAGACCCAGAGGAAGACCAAGGAAATGGGTACGTTCCTTACTCTCCTCTCTGTTCTCATCTGTTATAATCATATAATTGGCACTTGTATTCGTTTTCTCTTTAGGTTAACCCTTGTGTAGTCTTAACGTTCTGTATACTCCCCTTGTCCTAAGGGTCAAAAATGACCCGAAGACAATCTTTATACCCTGGTGGTGTACATCTTTCATGGAAATATAAACAATAAGGCAATGTTTCACTTATTCTAATGTTAGGGTCACTCTAGGAAAAGTCACCAAATTTCAAGTTGAGAATTTTTTTTTTTTAGGGGGGTTTCTCTGCTGTTAAACATAGTGGTGGGTCATTTTTGATCTTTAAGACAACACAAGGGTTAAATCCTACTCTAAGAATAGTATTTTGCAACTTGAACGTGTTTGAAAGGCTGATGAATCTTAAAGTACCCCGAGACTCAAAAACGTGATTGATGAATTGTAAACTCCTCTTGAATGGCTGATTACAATTATATAGATAGGTACTTGTTAACACAGCGCTAAATTAACATTTTTCCATTTAAAACAGAGACTTTCTCAGTACTTTTAAAGTAAACTGATCTGAGATCAATTAGTGAAAGAGTCTCCACGGCTTTCATGTCTGATATGCAAATTATTACAGGATAATGTGGTACCCGGAAAATTGTAACCACAGAATCTGTGTGCTAAGCTAGCTGGGATGGCAGGGGGGCGTTTCCAGATTGCATATTAATGAATATTCATAGATCCAGTTTTTTTTTCAAGAGGGCAAAGGTGCCATTTTTAGTAGTTTCCTGGCCATTTAAACATGTTAATCAATGTATTATTTTTAATGATTTAAAGTGACATGTTCAGAGGTACGTTAAAGGTGACTCGTGTCCATTCACATACACACAAATAGTTATTACAGTACAGATAGTACAGTTTTTTTTCAAGAAATCAAATTAAATGCCAACTTCTTTTCTTACATTAGATTTAAATGTACATTGGCGGGTATATTAATTATGCGGTTTTAAATATACTTTGGGCATGTTCAAGGGCCCAGATTATGCCTAGTCATGGACTAAAAGGATTTTCTTTCATGCGGAATCGTCATCAATCACTGCAATTTAATCCACATCTAGGCTTAAGGCTATGCCTGGGAAACTGCCACAGGCCTTCTACTCAGCCTTGCCACTGCTTGCTTGCTTGTCTGCATGTGCTTAATGAGATTGTGCAAATGTTTGTATTATCAGTTAAAGAAAATGTTTAGATTTCAGTTTAGATTTCACACTGACCATAGCTACACTTCAGCAATTCCGTAGACAGTTTAAAAAAACGTGTTTATCGGCTTGTAAGTGACACCTTTGATTGATAGCCTGCAGGAAGAGAGACACAGGCAGTGAAAAGTGCCACCAGGAAAACATGAGGGAATGTGAACTTCTTTCTCTCTCTCTCTCTGTATTCTTGGTTGGTGGTTTTTGGTATACCTATGAACCTATGATGGGAACAGTAGCATGGGTTCAGATTCAGATGTGTTGGGCCATGCAAGCATGAATACTTGTTTAAAAGATTGGTTTGTTAATAAGCTGGTGTGAGTGATTAAAAAAGGCTGTTTGAGATGGACAAGTATACTTCATGTGATTTTTTCTTTTTATGAATTTACATTAATTACTGTATTATTGGATCGGTTTCGATTAATCTCTATTTTGCTTTAAAAGAAAACACCAGAGCTTTTTCAACCTAATCTCTATCCAGCGCATCTGTACCATATGTAAGATTACCACAGGCAATAAATTTGATACGTTTCCCAGTACTGAGAAAACAATGGAAAATCTGTTTACTCTAAACTCACTAATAATAGAAGTCTAAGGGCAGTTGTTGAACACAGTCAATGAATGTTTAAAACATGTGAATATATAATGCAAATTAAAAAATACAAGTGTTACACTCTTAACAATAAAGGCTTTAGGAGGAGACAGACATGATAGAATGTCTTACCAAAGCTGTTCTTATTTTTATCCAATTTTTATCCAAAGTTTTATCCAATTTTCCAACACTGGAGCAATACAGTAAAAAGTAATTCCAGTTCTTTGCGCTTTCTCCTAATGTTTTGTGCTATCCATGTGTGATCAGATCAAACCTGAGGCTCTTCTGTGTTTATGTCACCATGATGCTAACACATAACTACAAATTTGTCTTTCTGAAAAAGTAGTCTTAAAGGACAAATTATACAGATTTAATGTACAAAAAAAACCATGTTTTACATAAACGTTTATTGACAGAAATAAACAACTGCCCTTAGCCTTCCGTTATAAATGAGTTTGAGAGTAAATGGATTTTCCATTCTTTTCTCAGAACAGGGAAATATGTCGGAAACTATAGTTTGTGACAATCGGCCATATGCTACAAATGCTGGAGATAGACATGAGGTAAAAACAAAACAAAATGCTGGATTATTTGTGCAAAAGGAGCTCAAGAGGTGTTTTCATTTGTTATGTTATCATATCCCAATTAAACCACAAAACAAGTATTAATATTTATATCCCTTCTGTGGTGATGTGTGGTCACTTGAGTAGTCTATAATCCCTGCATGTATTTATTGCTATTATAGAAACTAGAGAAAAGACTGCATTTGTACTGGAAGAAAACATGACCCGGCTTACTGTATCATCCAAGAAGGGAATATGGGTCACATGTGAGCTGAGAAGTTTCAAAATTCCACTTTCATGTGTCTGGCCAGCTCATTTCTTTAGCTAGTATGTTGAAGCGTTCCTTAGTTATTGGAAGTATTTCTGTGTGTAGCCTAACTTGGGATCTGGTTGCAGTGGAGGTTTTAGCATGAGATAGCAGAGGTAGGACTGCTATGAGAACAACTTGAGGGTTTAGCTGCTGCTGCCACCCACTGCTGGAAACTTTGGACTGGCCTGATAAAGAAGGTCACGTTTATTGCACTGTTTTTCTGGACTGATGCCCGGAGGCGCGTTAGGCTGCTCTTTCATGGTGCCTGCATGCGTGCCACAGGTACACACACCGACGCAGTCTATTGGCTACACAGACACACACACATAAACTCTATCCACCCGCACAGTGATGTCAATGCATCTTGGACAAATACAGAATGGACTAAGCTATAAATATTGTTTCTCTCACAGAGGGGAAAAAGGGGAGGGTGAAGAAAAAGAATTGAACTTAAAGCTGAAAAGTAACTGCTTGTTCTCATAACGCAACAAGCAAATAGGTTTCCAAATATATAGGAAATAGGGTAAATGGCAATAGAAGCCTTTATTGACTGTGAGCCAGTTTACTTGTGAACGGCAACATTATGAAACAAAGATTAATCAGAGTTCAACCAGGGCAAAAGTCAGTCGTTGACAAAGAAACAAGCTGTGGAAGTGTGAGAGGAAAGAGAATAATCGGTGGGGAAAAATAAAGCCCATTAAATGAAATATATTACTGATAACATCGCTTTATTATTGTAATATTACTGCAGTTGCTTTTCTCTCTATGGTGTGTGGCCAGCTGGTGTGGCTGGACTTAAACCCCCCTGTGACACAGAGTGAGCTATGCAATGGGAGGCATCTGCAATGAAACGAGTTTATGAATGAGAATGAGTCAGAGAGGCAGCTTGCTATCGGAGCATGAGAGTGTCCTCTCCAAGGCCCGCTTTTGTAGATGGGTCTCATTTATCCAAGTGCTGTGACGCACACCAGGAATTGCCCATTAACTCGACCAGTGCGGTCAGGGGCAGAGCACCAACTTGTTTTCTTTCCCCTCTCGTTTTTTTTTTATGAATGGACTGAAGGAATGTGTGTGTCCGCAGGCCCGTCCTCATGTATGGGTGACTTTGTGTGGCTTTGAAAGCCTGGGTTATGATCTGTTTCGTAGCTTTATTTTGTCACAGATGAATTGGCATGGCCCAGGCGTCCACCATAGCCACACGGCTGCCTCCACACATACAGGGTGGACTTGTCAAGAGCCTTGCCATTCTTTTCCTGGATAAACAAGCCAGCTTTCTTCATTCAGCTACCACTCGCCCTCCTGGAACTAATTATAGCATATCCTTTTTGGCTACAAGGGGCCACTGGAATGTTTTCCTTCGCCTCCCCCCACCACCACCACCAGCCATCCCCAACCCCCCTAAATGGTTAATAGAAGAAGGTGGCTCTGGCCACCAGGAGGGAAAGAAAGTTGTGTTTAACCATAACTTCTATCCCAGAAGGAACCAAGAGTTACAAACATGCTAAACTTGAAGACCCCCACCAGCTGCTTTTGGCTCTCAGCACACTAGTTACTGCCCTCCCTTTGTAACATGTTCAAGCAGAGTAAGTAAGTCTCTCAAGCTGTTACAGCATGTTCAGATCAAAAAGTTAGAGAAGGAATTTTAAATATCATTCTTTCAAAGGTTTAGGGATATACGCTAATACACAGCAAAATCCCCAGTGTTGAAGCAACACATACAGTGCTTATTTAGGACCAGCTGGACAAAAATGAACACTTTTATGAGTTAATTTTGCCATATTAAAGTTCTCGGCTAATTCTATGTTTGCCGATACCAATATTTTCAACTTAAGCAAGGACGACACAATACATCCATTTAAGTATAGTTATGGATAATGATACAAGAATTTCAACAGATTTGATGTAAAAAAATTTGTTCTTAGTTGGAAACACTTCAATTTTGTCAACTGGTAAAAATTAGGGGTGTGTACACGGTTCTAGCATCTTGAAGGGTTCTTAGGTTTGTCCCTCTGGAAGAACCCTTAAAGGAGCTATGTAGAACCTTCCAACAGAGTTTTTTTTTTCTTCCAGAAAAGGTTCTAAATTAGGTTGCTTTTTAGAAAGCTAGAACCCATCCGAAGAACCCTTAAGGAACCCTTTTTTTCTAAGAGTGTATTTCTCTTTCTGAGATATGATACTCATCTCAATATCTGATGAATGATTTGATGGATAAAGGATACATTTAAAGTAGCCAACAATATAATACGATATGCTTTAGAGCTGTTGTGATACGATGCGACACAATGTGATTCAGTATTGTATCATACCGAGTATCATTTGCACTTTATGTAGTCCTGTATACCGTGCTGCCATATTGTTGGTGTGTTGCACCATGGTCCTGTTGAAACAACATTTCGTTCCAATGTATACGAGGTATATGGAGGAATGACAATAAAATCCTACTTGACTTGACTTATTGTACAAAAAGTTCGATTTTAATAGAAAAAAAGTTAGCTTTGAGGAGCCTGAGCCTTGATGACTTGGAATGCCATGTACAGAGAAACATGAATGGTGAGAGAGAAAAAGATCTAAAATCACAGTGTAAGAGAAAATTAATTTTATAACATTTCAAAATAATAGTATAATAGGAATAAAATATATGCACTTGTGGTATCAGACTTTACTGATACAGAAACTATATGAATTTTCTTTAACTGTCTACTATACAATATTGTATCAATGTTGTTATGCATCACTACAAAATATTCTAGGCTAGTGTAGATAGACTTTCATGGTGAGCCACATATAATGAGTTTTGTTGGTTGGTTCTTGGATAATTGACGTCATTTTCCACAGGTGGTGTGGGTATCTAGAAATGTTATTAGCAGCAAAAGGAATTGCCCTCCCCTGGAGCGATAAGAAAAGAGAGCTGTGTCTGGCCAAGACCTTGGGAAGCTGATTCGGCATGGAATGACGATAAGAAGGGATTCTCTCTTGTTCAACAGCACATTACTCTGTGCATTACAGTTTTTGCTAACCTGCAAACAGCATATTTCCAGATAGCTCTGCTAAATCCTACCCATGCCTGTTTTATGACTACAAGTCACAGAAACCCTTCTGGAGAAAATAAAATAAAATAATGATATATATATATATAATATATATATATAATATATACAAATTAATCTCTATATCTTTAAGAATATTAGCTGTTTTAAAAAAACATTTTCGCCGAAACCCATATTTATGTATGTGTGTGTGTGTGTGGTGAGAGAGAGATATAATTTTCTCCTGTTAACTGGACTTGTTATCTGTCATGTTTCCCGATTCACATACGCTCGTTCATTTTCTTGTGGCTCTATAATGTTTGGCTCCATCATTTACTCCAATAAACCCTGGCAAGCCGGAAATCTGGCCATCCATTTGTTTATTTGCAGACAAGTGGTAGGGAAATAGGGTTGGTCTCACATCCCGAGACAAAACAATGTCTCGTATTTCACTGATCACTGGGGTAAATGAGAATAAAATAGTTTTCTGTTAAAAATATCATTTATAATATGTCTAAAATATATCTAAAATTAAATATGTAGTTCTCACAGGCCAATGCTTCACTCCAATGACCATACCCATTCGCTTACATTAAAAAAAAAAGCTCTTTGGGGAAAAAAAAAACGTTGGCGAAGTCGAAGGGGAACGCAAAAGCCAAAAATACAAATAAAACCATTAAAGAAATTAAAAATACTTTTTTCGTAGGCTATAACAATCCGAGAGAGAAGGTAAGCCTTCTTTTGGTTGAGACCCAGGTGACGACATCAAAAAAGGTGCACCTCTTTTGGCATGGAGGCGGCGACGGTGAGAAAAGCAAATGCTATTATAACAAGCTCTCGTAACCGAAACCGACAGACATTCACAGGCTAAAGCGACTAATGTTCCATAACGTGCAGCATGGGTTACATCGGTTTGGGACGTGCATAATCGACGTGCCGAATGAAGCCAGGATACGGGAGGCAGCCATCTTGCGTACACGTACGCGTAGTTAACAGCAAGTATAACCCCGGCCTTACCGTCCATAGAGAGTAACGCTTCTTGTACTGTCTTACTGGCGATTACAGCTACGCCCCCGAGTTCAGCTTAAGCACACTGATGGAAGTGGAATGCAATGCAGCGGGTGGATTACATTAAATTCTGACATGAATTCAGCATTTAAGTCCTAAAAAGCAATCCCTTGCTGATTGTTTGTTACTGAAGAGATCAGGCGACGTAAGAGCAGTGCAATAAAGGTTTTGATTTTCGGTGTGGCACGTTTTCAGCATGTCACTATTGAAAAGCAATGCTGTTTGTGTATTGCATTTCACATTTTTTCACCGTTGTGATTGCTTTTAGATCTGGCACGGAATCTTCTCCATAAATAGTAGTAAACTATGACAATGCATACAGCATATAGGCAACGTGACACACTGACTGAACTGAGAACAGAAGTCCTAAATGTCATAGTATTTTCCAATATATCAAATTATAGTTCTATTTTTTTTTGCATGCCATTTACGAACATTTAGCAAGTTCTCCAATACAGCATCTGTGCTGCTAGGTAGATCTGTTTAAGCAGGCCAAAGCTCTGATTTACAGTCTCCCTCTTCCTTTTCCGATTGTGCATCCTGCACAGGTGCTGAGATGGACAGGGTCCTCCATGCCAAGCGGACAGGCTCCACAGTTGGCAGGGTGGGGAAGAATCTTTGTCCTCAAACAGCTAGCATTAATCAGTTGTGCACAGCATTTCCCCCTTTCATGCTGCCAGCTGGCTGGTGTCCATTAAGTTTTATGCATTTTGGTTACTCACCAAGCAAGCAGAACTACAGTGGAGAGAGAAGCTCTTTCTCCTCTTCCTGGGTAGTTTGACCCCCTTTCTCTCCAGTAATGTTGCAGTTGCGTTTTTAGCACTTGGCTGCTTGACAGACAACTTGCCTATTTGTTCCAGTGGAAATAAATGGGTAGGGGTCAAAACAATAGATTTATGCCTCATTGTGTCTTCCCATAGAAGTCTGTCAGGGACACCGCAACAACCACCCTGCCAGGACAAATGGCCGAGGAGCCAATTCAAAGAGTGCAGGGCAAGCCATCCGCAGGCTTTAATGCCAAGAATTTCTTTGATATGAGGCGAAAGACAAGCTCATGATTTATGGTGCCCTCTCACTTCCCAGGTACTTTGCTACATTCCCCTTGGTTAGTTTCCTCGCCTGCGTCCATCGAACCGAAATGTCTTCTCTGCCCTTGAGTCAACCAACCATCCAAACATAGCTGGCTGTGTACTAGTGGCACAGTCACCAAACATGGTGACATTACCTGTAGCCCTAAACCCCTTTCACCTCTCGCTTACCTTTCTGTATATTAAAGGAAGTCACTGCCAGCTCAGTGTATGTGGGGGGACATTAGTCACTGCAGACCTAACACCAGTGAGCCTCCGCATCCTACGCCTTTGGAAAAGGCAGAGGAATGAGTAAATGAATGAGCAGGAGGGTGCGGGGGGTGGGCGGATGGAGGGGCGTAGAGGAAATACTCTCATCTCACACAAGGCTGTGCTGCTCTTGGCTATGGGACAAACAATGTTGGCAGGTGGTGAGGAGCGGAATCGGAGCTCAGGGAAACAGGAGGGAGAGTCCGGCAGTGGGGAGAAGGGGGATCGGTGGAGTAGATGAGCGCTGGGATTGGGATTCATCCAGCAGTCTCGAATTGTGGTGGGGAGGCTCGGAAAACCCTCAGCCTCTGCCAAAGTGTGAATTTTTTTTTCTCTTTTTTCCTTCTTTTTTTGCATGTGTAAGATTGGAGGAGGGAATTGCAATGGGAATTCAATGTCAAACATCAAAACCTTTTTATAGCTTCAGCAAGCATCTCAGGCAAAATATTGAACTTGGCCCCCTGGGCTTTCTGGCCAGCGGTTCCTGCAGTTAGCCCAGTGCCTCGACTGTTCTGTGACTCAGAGTGTGAATCAATGGTTTGGCAGATGCTATAAGTGCTCACCCTCTCTCTTGCTCACTTTCATGTTTGCACTTGCACACTAAATGGGAAAGAACAAACTGGTGCTATGTGCTGTTAGCCTTATTAACAAGCATAATCATACATCAATGTGCAAGGAATGTCGATTGTCTGATGAGTCACACATGCTTTGTTTACTACATCGAGTTGACTCTGTACTGTATGTACTCCTTTTTATCCATCTTTTCACTAAGATGAAAGCTCGCCCCCTATTTTTGCTGCACCATTGGGAATGTTGGTCTCCACTGTGTCAATTTCCGTTGGCAAGACCATACTAATTATCAGTACTAAGGAGGATTTTGTAATCAGCTGCAAATATTATAATTAGCTATTATGTCAACATTTTGGGTAAGATAAATTTTTCTATGCAAGGACTACTGGAATCCCACGCAGTGTTGGTGACTTTGCGGCTTGGACACGCTCCTGTCCACCTCTTGGACAGTTGTGAGAGTCAGAGTTCAAAACTATGTGCATCTCAACCTCAATTCCCCACATTGTCAATCCTTACCCGTCCATATAACCTGTTCTCTCTCTCCCCACCTCCCCACCTCCCCATCTTTCATTCTCTTGCACCCCAATTAATGCAGTGGCTCCAGAGCCGAACTTCCTGCCAATAAAGGTCTACTGTACATCCAGATCTGAGCTCCTTGTCCACATCAGATATTTGCAGGATTTCCACTGGCCATTTCCTCTTCTACCCCTCTTACTCTATGATCCCTAACACCCTCTGCCCCCTTGACTGCTTTCTTGTGCCATGGAAGTGAAAGAGGCATAGAAAATGAAACTGAGAGACATAGATTGAGCAAAAAGTAGAACAAAACCTTACCTGCAACCACTGCTGAACCACTGAGCATGACTGCCATACTTTCAGTAATCAGATGCAGTCCACAGCAGTTTTATTATCTGCACCCAACATGAAAGCACTCACCAAATTAAGCGATATAGACAGCGTTCACAAAAGTGTTGAGAAAGAGGAAGAGAGGAAGGGAAAGGGATAACGGGGGGTGGCAACTGTGTTTGTAAGAGCAGGGAAAGGTATGTGGCCTGTGTTATTGATGGTACGGCCTCTACACAAGCCAATGCCTCTATCAGGCTCAGGCCTCACATGTGCTGCTTCTGTTTCCTGTTGGGGAAGGCTGGGCCAACACAGCGCTGCAGTTGTAAATTCCTTCACCCAGAGGCTTGAACACGTCCATAATATTTCCATGCAAACATTTATTGAAATAGCTTGCATTTACAGGTTCTAAATCTGGACCAATAGCATTTTTAAGATTATAGAAACTGAGATTTAACATGCTGAGGGTGTCACTAGCTTGAACTCCCCATTAAAAAAAGAGGTCAGCATAGAGCAGTAGAAATACATTTGAGGTTTGCATTTGATTTCAGTCTTGTGGAGGATGTTTTAAGCCTGAGAACCCCCTCTAACTCCTACTCCAAACCAAACCAATATTGAGACATGCTCACATTAGGGTTGTCAATTTGCTATAGTTAACTAGTGTGATTAATGAAAGATTGAATTAAAAAAAGAGACAAATGTCAAAAGAAAGGCAACCAAAAGAGAGCCTCCACCAAAAGAGACAAATGTCAGTAGGAATGTAGATTTACATGCTCAAGAAAAAAAGGTAAAATAAACACTTGGGAGTAAAAATTCAGCCAATGGATAATGCTGTCATCACCAATCTGCACACTAGTGCTCTACGTCTGTGTCTGAGCTAATGGGTTCATCTCAGAAATCCAGTGTGTGCTGTGTTTCATGGTTTACAGAACCATGCTGCAAGGCGGACATTGTGTGCGTAAATACACCACTCTTTGTTAAATAGTTTGGCAGACATTTTGCTGGAACTTTTTCTCTCCACCCTTCTGCTGTTCTTTAAATTCTATGAATAAATAGTGGAGATTCATGTTATTAGCGATTTTTTTGCCTCTACCATTAGGACACAGGACATGAGTTGTTCCAGGCAACACAGGTTAATCCACACCATCTGCATCGTTCAGTTTACTATGGGTGGAGTTGACTGCTTCTTACGGATACTTTCCCAATCAACTCTTATGCCTGAACAAAACCACAACTGCATCCTATAGTTCCAAGAAACACACTGTCTCCTATTATATGCTATATGTGCCATTGACCTGTTGGGATATTTAGTAAAACCAAAACACAACCAAAAGACTGGAAACTATATGTGTTTTTGAGTCTTTATATGATCCCATAAGAGTTACTAAAGAATTCAGATTTCCTCCTTGCATACCCTACAGACCCTCAAGATAAGAAAAACTCAAACTAGAAAGTTGTGTGGAACTGAATTATCGCGCTGCCCCTGACCCCTCTCCCCTTTGAGAAACTCTGGGAACTTATTTCACTTCAAACAGCAGAGGCTCCTAAACGGAGCAGATCCAATTTGCGCCTTTCTTTCCCTCCAGAACACCCCCTCCCTGAAAAAAATAAAAAAATAAATCCTAACAAAAGGCTGCTTGTCCTGCCAGGAATTTTCCACATTCTTCGCTCTGGCAGACATTTTTCTCCTCTACAATGGGCCCTTCGGCAAATTCCCCCTAATCGTGGGGTTTAGCTCAGCTTTGATAGGTGCCATTCATAGCACTTTTTGGTAGGGGAGGGCGGTTCATTGGGAGACGGAGAAGAGAGAAATGGGGGTGGGGGGTGGGGGGTGGGGTGGTGGTGTTGGAGGTTTGTTGGCTGGGGAGGGCCTAGGGGTCCTGGCTGTAGAATCTTTTCAGGATCAGCCGGAATAGTGGAGGCATTCCAGGAGAAATCACAAAGCCGACGCTGTGCCACCCCTGCACCCTGGAGATGTCTGGCTCCTTTTCCCCACTTCCACCTTCAGTTTAACAGAACATGTGGCCTTTATTCGTCCAAGCGGTGGGGGTGGGGAGGGGTGCAGTTACTGGGTGGCTCGTCTGTGGGGTCTGCCTTGAGTGAGGGAGTCCTTGGATAAGTTTGCCTCATCAAATCAGACAGAGTGTTTTTTATTTTTCCTGTCTTTGTGGAATTCTTGTCAGCAGCCTTAAGGAGAGACAATGTTCAAAAAGTGGCTTTTGCGCAAACACAAGCCATGTGTTCTCAGTTTAAGTTTAAAGTGAATGTGAGCTACACTCTTTCATTCTAGACTTTGTCCCTTATTTTATTAGCAAGGTAAAATGAAAATGGGGTGTGGTCTCCTTACTTTAGCCATTTGAAAATGCTTTAATAATGGCATTGTATTACTGTTTTTGCATGTATAATTCACACTTGTTTCAATAACGTGGGAGCATTTAAACACTAAACAAGATTCTAAAGAGAACTCAGTTCATTTCAAAACCCACCATCACAGATCTTCAAGATAGAGGTGAGAATAGTGGTTTGAATCAATTTCACAATTTGGTAATTTGGTGATGTTTCTTTCTACAGCCTTAAGTGAAGATGTTATGGTTCTTTATAGGTAGCTCAGTTATAGTGGTTCTAGTAGACATTTGGTCTGTCATCGTCTAGACACTACACAAATGCAGAATCAAGGTCAAGGAGCAAGTTCATGGTCAAACAATCCTTGCTGCAAATTTATTTGCCTGTTACTACCAATAACTGGGTCTTATAAGATCAACAAAACAAATAGTTAAAGTGGTGTTGGGGGGCACCCACAAAAGAAAAGCACCCCCCCCCCCTTGGGCGATCTCAAGTTCGAATCCCAACGATGCCATAGCTATTCATGGCCGGGAGTCCAAGAAAGCATAATTGGCCCTGCTCTCTGGGTGGGAAGGATGGCATTACACATTCTCCCCTATCCCAAGCCCAG
>JAOUQW010000014.1:8125359-8135902 GCA_028565825.1 Olivaichthys viedmensis
AAGAAACCATAATTGGCCCTGCTCTCTGAGTGGGAAGGATGGCATTACTCTCTTCCCTGTCGATTATGATGACACTAGAAAATTGTGAGTGTCTGTGATTGGGACAAAATTGGGAGAAAATGGGGTAAAAAAAAAGAAGTGTAACTCAATATGTGTAACACTGTGTTTGGAAAGTGAATGTTTTGTCTACTTTTTGTGGTGCATGACAAACATTCAATAATTATGAGAGAAGGCCAGAAAGAAAGTTCTTCCACCAACTTAGAACGAAGAGAAATAAGGGGGTTTTCCCAGAGTTGGCAGCTTTTAGTAAATGATACACGGCAGGCAAAGGGGACCTTGTTAGACATGCCATGTTCTGAAGGTGAGTCCTTCCTTTTTCTCTGTTTGGAGCGAGGCTTTGCACTGTTCCAGCATGCTCTTCAGTAGAGCTGCTAAGACTTGCAATTGCAAGTTCCAGGACTGTTGTCTTACCATTACATAAGTCAGAAGCTTCTAATCATTACTTGTGCCTTTTAGCCATTGCATAATCTCTTTGTGTAACTTTTGCTCTATATACATCCTCACGCCCATCTTATTAAAACAGGGCAATATTATTAAACATGGTGTCTGCAAGCCAGCAGTCATTTCAACGAGTTGTCACATATCTAAAGAGCATGTTCTGAGAACAGACAGAGGGCAAGGCAAGATTTCACAAGAATTGACTCATAAATTCTTTGAAATCCAAGAGGCATGAACCAGGGGCGGACTTAAGGTGGTGGGGGCCCCAGGGCTTGAGTCATTGTTGGGGCCCTATACCTACACCATTACATGAATCTACAGCTGCTCCAACCAGAAAAAAAACAAGGCAACTATAACATCAAACAGCAAGTAGTCACTGAGCAGAGAGAGGCAATGTCAACCCTTATGGACAGTAACTAAAGCACATAAACTGAATCACACATTATAAACAGAGAGAGACATATGCAATGAAAGAGTTTAAAGTTATTATTAATTGCCATCACAACACAAGAATGCAAAGGTGAGCGAGGTGTGTGTGTGTGTGTGTGCATTAGAGAGAAAAAGAAAAAAGGGATTACCATAGCAAACAAAAAATATAAGACCAGGGTTACCACTACAGCAATTTTGACAAAGTAACCACAACATAAAAGAGACACCATGCCACCACCTTAACCGAACTGAACCTCTACGTAGCCCACACAACTTACAGTAGCTTCGGCAAGGTTAGCTGATGAACCCGCCGCGCTGCATGTGCCAGTCTGAGGAGAGATTAATGATAGGACCACAGCTGCAGTCATACTGTCACTGACGCTCAATTTTAAAAAGTCAGTTTTGGAATTATTTTGAGCATCTCCCTTTCACGCTCCTCCTTTTCTTTTAGTTTATCCTTTTCTTTTTTTGCGCTCCACTATAATTTTTTCTCTTATCCGACATAATGACAATTAGCTAGCTAATATAGAAACCCCACGTGACTGCACCTGCGTGAGTTCGTAACCCTCCCATTGACAAAATGTAAACCAATCAACAAAAGCCAAATATGACTGACGTACGATTAAACAAATCAAAGCACCTCTTTCAATGAAGTATATAATATTTCCAAATATTTCCTAGGTTTTGATTAAATTGGGGCCCCCTCTTCTGTACAGGGCCCTGGGCTACAGCCCAGGTTAGCCCGTGCGTAAGTCCGGCCTTGGGCATAAATTATTGCCAAGGTATTCTGCAGTGAAGATCTACCACTTTACAGGGATAGAGCCATTGACAGTTGCAGCATAGGCAGAAGAACAGTAAGAGGTCTGCTCTTTCCTTACTTTTCCTTCATGCACTAGAATACAAGTGAGGGAGCTATGCAGGTTTTTATTGCCAGCAAAGCAACACCCACACATATAGCGGCTGGTAAAAGTTCATGCCTGTCTCATCAGTTGGAGGGGGGTGAAAAACTGATTACTCTGTTTTGTCAGAACTTGAAAAGGAGCCGACAGTCCAGATGAGACTTAACTGGCTGTTGAAGAGCTCGCTTATCTTGTTATGCTTTATTCCTTTGGCAAACCTAAATGCTTTGCTGAGAACTGTGGAGAATTTGTTGAAGTGCACATCGAAGCGTGTGCAGTGGCGATGCTGTCTGCTGCATGTTTTTTTGGAGAGAAAAGCTGCTGCACGGCATCCTTTAGCATGGAATAAGCAGTGATGCCATGGTTTTCTTTTCCTTTTCATTTCCCCCAATCCCTCTGATGAGCATTCTTTGATGTTATCATTCCTGAGCATGGTGTGTGTTTCCTCCAGGCGGTTGCTGCAAGGCATGCATAACACTATAGGCTGGGAAACCAGGTTGTGGCAAGCCAGTTGGCATTGACAAAAACTTGGGAACTCACTCTAACTGCTGCAAAAAGCAGAATTCTGTAGTATTAATCCTCCTGACTATGATAGAATAATGCACTAGAATGCACTAACCACAGGGCAGACTACAAAGTGCAGACTGTCTTGAGGGTTTAATGTTGTACAGTGCTTTTGCTAACTTGTGCGCTAATAATAATTGTAGAACTGTGATGTATGCCAATAATTGTGGAATGATGATTGTTCATATACTTATAAATAATATTTAAGTACTAGCAGTTTTCTCAGTTTGGCATTAAATTGTATTTATTTATTTATATCAAATTTAAGATTAAATAAAAAAAGAATATTGATCTTCTTGTGCCTATAATAGTAATTAAAACCACAAGAAGGTGTATAAAATGTCAAGACAGTATAAATGGAATGCATTTGAGTAAATTAAGTTTATTTTCTTCAATGAGGTCTTAAAGCTCATTGAAGGTCTTTTTGCTCTTTAACCATTGACCACTTTAACCACTGATAATATGAGCTTGAGTCTAACGTTACACCTATTTGCAGATAGACATACTCCCAAAGGTGCAATATTTTAATCAAGATTGAATCTGCAGAGCAAAGTTCTATGTGTCCTTTCAAAGGAGGACCAAAGGCCATCAGTCACATTACACAGGTTAAGCCAACTAAACGACAGGAGTGCATTTTCTCACAATATAATTAGCTTTTATCTCCTACACATTATTCCCCCTTTGATCAGCGAACATGGTTTCCTCCAGTTAAACGTCCCATTATCAGTCAGCGTGTGTGTGTATGTGTGTGGGAGGGGGAGGTATAAGAGAAGAAATGTGTTAACGTAACACCACTGGACACTTATTGACCAGTGTTTTCCTGTTGTTATGACTGAAATGGTTCCCACTGAAATGTGTAATTAAGACATTTGGAACCAACTCGGGCAGGTTAAGTGTATCTCTAAAATGATTAACCCCTGAATTCACAACCGGGACAGAAATAGCATGAGAACTTTTTTTTCCTGGTGTCATCCGGTAGGATCAAAATATCCCACATTTTTCTACCAAGGGTGTCACTCACCAACACTAATACGATAGGATATGTAGCACAGCTTGGTGGAGGTCCAATGCCCTGCGCCATGTGGAGCTCATCACAGGATTGCCTGCATTCGATACGAGTGCCTCTGCTCCAGAATGGCAATTGATTTGTATTGCATTATCTCGGGAGGAAGTCGATCTGGGAAGGGCTTTCCAAAGATAGCTGGGTGGCAGAGGAGGGAGAGCAAGGGAACAGGGTCCATTCCTTCTCGGGGGTTGGGTTTCAGCACTGATGGGTCGGTTGCCTCTGGGGCTGATCTCTTCCTTCTCTGGGAACATACCTCTGGTTCCTTTAGCACAGGGCCGCACACGGTGTGTGTGTGTGTGTGGGTAGGATGTTGGGGGGCCCCGGGGTCACTAGGCCCCACTTCGCCCTGGCCCACATCTTAAACCAGCGCCCAGAGTGTCAGCTCCAAGCAACTTCAAAGTGGAGCTTCAGCCTTGTGAAAGACAATGCTGAGATTTCCCCTTTTGTGCAGATGGGGGAGAAGGGAAGGAGGTGGAGGGAACGTTCTGAGCCATAGAAAACGGGGGGCCTCTCTACCTATAGTGCTCTGGTTTCAAATGCTGTTTGTCCTGAGCTACATTCCACAGTCAGTGATGGGGAAGAAAACTGAGGTAACTCACTCTTCACATAGAGACTTAACCACTGCAAGTTTCAAGAGGTGTTCAAATGTAAAACACATACAATTATTTTAAGACAAGTCTTCTTTTTTCTAAGACATTAGCGTGCAAACCATTTAATTTCAATGGCCTCCATTGATCTGATTTTTGGATTATAATTACTCTAATCTTCTTCTAAGTCTCTGTATGTTTTGGCCATTTGATTTTCTTTCACAATAGGACAATTGGTAAAATGATAATGACCCCTTATCTGATTTCCAATTCTATGTATAAAAGTGGAAAGCGAAAGACAACATATTATCCGATTTCAGTTCTTGACAATGATGGGTAAAATGAAAATGAATGTACATGGTCGGTTTTGCGTTTAGGCTTACTCAAGTTTAGATAGGTCCATTTTGCTCATTAGCGTCTTCAGAGTTACCTAGCTAGCCCCAAAATTACATCTATAGTAAGCTAAGCGACCAATGTTATGCTGGGAAACAGTTGGGTAACACAACCAAGGCTATTTTGCACGTCATGAAATTTACTGAAGTAGAAGATAATCAAGTTAAATTTGGACACTGAAAACACCTGAAATATTCTGCCTATTTTGTCCTCGGACATATCTCTCTGACCTGCTTGCTCTCAAGAAAAAGCACATAGAAATCTATTGAAAAAGGTGCCAGTTTGCATAAGAGGCTTGAATCTAGGGCAAAAAAATTGGGCCGATTGTTTACAAGGACGTAAATTAATTATCAGTTCATAAAATTCATAAAGTTGAAATTGAATAACAGGTTGTTTCTAGTTTTTCATTTTCCTATTGCAAAACAGGAACTGATTAGCCAAAATGTACACAGTCCCTTCTAGACAACTTGTAAAATGTATTATCAGTGAAACGCTTCTTTTGAGTTAAACAGTAAAGCAGAGATGAGTACTAGCGTAACATTTACTTTTGCAGATTTGCAAAATATTGGCATATGGGATAAGGTCGCCTCAGAAAGTTGATGACCTTGGAAAAGGTCATTTTGTTTGGCGATGCGTAAGCGCCCTGTGATGTGCTCGCCCATGCGAGGTATTGTATAGTTTATCATTCTGGTAGCAGAAGACACAGTGTAGGTATAAGATCACGGGTCTTCATAGGCAGCTAGCCTTGCATATTAGCCAACACAAAGCCAGAGATGCTGCTTTGTACAGATGAGTCAGAATGGAAACGATTGCCAGGGGAGAGGTTGTTAAGCCTCTGGAAAATGTTTGCTGCATCTCCTTTTGCTGTGGTGGAATTTTGCTTCCTTCTCTTGCACTATGGCTTGTGATAACTATGAAATTGAATGTGACTGATGTGAAAATCTAGCATTACGCAGTTGCCTATTTTCCACTGGTGGGGGTATTTGTAAATAAAGACAAGTAGTTATCCAAGTGTCTGAATTATTGGTTGACAGTATCCAGGGTGTATTCACCTGCTCTTTTGCCTTCTCAATTTCCCTTTATCGCCACACACACTCTACTCCCATGTCCATCCGGTGCTGACATTTACTATATTACAGCCTGCTGGCATTCCAGCAGGAACTGGCACAAAACGCACCAGCTGTTCCCAACAATCCAGTGTAGTGTGTGTGTGTTCTCCTCGCAATAGCTGGCTTTAGTTGCAAACACAGGGGACTCTCAGGGCTTTTTTTTGGTTCTTGGAGGAGCAGAAGACTCCTCAGCTGTCTGATTGGGGTCTTAGAGCCTCTTCCGGTGGGGTGGCAGTGCTTAGCGGGTGTGATGTAACACTAGGAGGGCACAATCTGGGCTTTGTTCACTCAACCCTTTGCTCACTGTGAAGGCTCTGCTGTGTTTCGGCCCAATTCTCCTTTCATCTCTCCACTGGGGTTTTTGGTTTTATGGTATGAGTGTTGTTGGTATCGATATATTTACAGTAAGAGAACACTATTCTCTGCAATAAGACGTCAAATGAAATGCAAGTGGAGTGAATGGTGGTGTGGTTAGCAGTACTGATGTGCAAAAATAATAAAAGTTGTAACTGTTCTTCTTCTTGTCTCTCTTACAGCCACAGCAAGTGGCCAAAGAAAAGCCTGCTCAGGTACGTAACCCAATTAAAAAAAAAAGATGTTTTACACGTTTACATGTTTATCCTGCAGAACTTATTAATAATTCATTGAAACTGATTAATGCACAGACACATTACCCTATGGCTCTCACACTCTACTTAGTTTATCAATTTGTCCTCACCCTTAAGTTGTCAAATCAGTTAACGCTCGTTTAAAAAAACAATAAAAATGACAGCTGAAGACCACACGGTTTCAGCCTACCACAAACCATTTCAAAGCATGAGAGAGTAAAGGCCAATGTGGGCTCAGCTCACTTGTATACATGAGCAGAAAAAACGAGTATACATGAGCAGTCCATATTTCAAAAAGAGATGTTCAGCGTTCTTTACTATGCAGAATGCAGGTGAACACAGTATGCTCAACCTATGTGCTTATGTTTACATCAGGGTTTATGTGTAGGAGAGTCACGGCCAGTTTGGGTTTTCAAGGTTTCAAGGGTCTTTGAGATAACAGCCTAACTCTTTTCTGGCCAAGGACCAGCAGGATGGTTCTTTAGTGCTAATGTAAGTTTTATACTGTAATGCATGAAATCATAGCTTTCTGCCATATCGTCCTCTTTATGTGTCCCAAAGATGGATTTGATATCTGACCTTAAGGATTAGTTCAGAAGCGGTGTCTTCATTTTTTTAAGTTTCTTCAGTATATTAAAAATAGAATGCAGTGATGAGAACTCACGCTAATGCATCAGTTGATGGCAGGGAAGTGGTGGCAAATATTTGTATCTATATTTGCGTTACCCATTCAAATTGTTCAAATTGGTGGACATTTGCTAAAAATTTAACAAATTACACTCTCAAAATGCAAATATTTTCTAGTTCAGCTAAAGGATATTATACCAGCTGTGACTATCTTGATTAGTGTGGGAAGGTACCTATGGAAAGTAATGAATAGGTCAAAAATTCTTTCCTTCCCTTCCTCTGTTCGCTGGTGCAAACCAGTTTGCGGTGGGAATGCATAACTGCAGCCTGATTTGGTGCTGTGTATGGGCCATAATAGCGTCAGTTAGTTCAGAGAGCTCTTGAATGTACAGCTACACACACACACACAGACTCCCCTGGGAGAGTCTGTAGGTGAACAAGTTTCATAGCTCTGACCCAGAGGCCACTGTTTTACCTATCTCTCTATCTGATTAACAAAAAAACTGACTTTAGAAACAAGCCTAACTATTAACATCATTCCCTTAGCCTCCTCATCCTTTATTATGATAGGGGAACCATTGTGGACAGAGCTACTCACTAGATTTTATTGTAGAAGCCTGTCTCTCAGTGCTGATGTTGGACCATCCATGTTTGGAGCTTGTTGCTGACTCAGAGATTTATTTTGCCTTCTCTTGCTTTCTTTATAAATTAAATGTGCAATTTCAATGTGAGGGATGGCATTCCTCTCTCACCTGTCAATCAGAGTGACACTAGCCTAGATGCTATCTCGATCATCTCAAGTTCAAGTGGGTTTTTATTGTCATTCCTCCATATAGTATAGTATACATTGGAATGAAATGTTGTTTCTACAGGACCATGGTGCAACATAGATAAAGTGCAAATACACGACAGTGAGGACGAGTGCAAATATACACTATACAATAAACACACAGGACAATAAATACACAGGACAATGCACGCTAACTAGACAGGACAACAGAACATTATTGGATGGGGGTGCAACTAGTGCATGTCTGTCTATGTATATGGAAGAGAGCAGTTAGCACTTTCATCAGCTGACCTGTGACGTTGCATAAGCAACAGTTGTGAAAAATTGTGAATAGTTCATGTCTTTCGGAGGAAGCATGTGTTAGCCTTTGCCCTCCCAGGTTCTGAAAAGTGCCCAAGGCTGTGTGTCTTCTCTTTCTTTCTCCCCATTCTCATCTCTCTCTCTCTTTCTATTTCTCACTGTAACTCTCAATGGTGGCCATCTCAGCAGCGGCTAGAGTACGTTAAATTGGGACATTGGAATTAAAGTTCCGTGGTTAAGGCTCTGAGCTAGTGATCAGAAGGTTATGAGTTTGAATCCCAGGACTGTGGAGCCCTTGAGAAAGGTCCTTAACCCTCAACAGCTTGGACCCCATTTACACTTGGTCGTTTCATGCATCTTGAGTATCAGGTTTATATCTGGATAGAGATTATAAATACACATAAAAATGAAAATGCACCCAAGACACATTTGAAACAGATTTAAATCCAATCTCTCAAATGACTTTAGGAGGTCTGACACGCATTTTAGCCACATTTACATTTACATTCACTCATTTGGCAGACGCTTTTATCCAAAGCTACATGTTGTACAATTGTAAATGCATCTGTCTCTCCAAGCCACATTTGACAACCAAAACCCCTCCCAATAGATGACGCATGTGCTCTATGAATGCCAAAGTTGCCGCCTCAAAATAAGTTAGCAAGATTAAAAACGGCACGAAAAATCGCATTTTGATGCGGCAACCATTTTATTCATAAAACAACAAAAAACGAGGAAAAACACTGGAAGTTTGCATATTAACATGTAATGCAGCAATCAGATTTCAGTTTAGCTAACCGGAGGCACATTTGACTACAAGTGTAAATGCAATCTTGTCAGGATACAATCCAGATACAAGACGCATGAATCGACCAGGTGTAAATGGGGTCTTACATTGTATTCTGTCTCAATTGTAAGTCACTTTGAACAAAAGCTTCTGCCAAATGAATTAATGTAAATGTAAAAGACTTTTATTAATTTTGCATAGTAGAAATGAACTGAAGCAGCTTTAAGCAAACAGAAAATCAGGGAGCAATAATATATCAAAGCTTAGGGAAAGGGTTAGTTTTCTTTCTTTTGGATGTATATCTGTTTGGTTATATGTCCTCCTTTTCTGGTCAGCTTAATTAATTCTTTACAATACTTTCAACTCCACACACTTTACTGTACAGTATATGCCTCTCTTGGTTATAGATAGTATACAAAGTGTTAGTTACAGAGCCCTCACTTCTTTATGACATAAAACTACATAATGTTGCATGGCACTTCTCAAGTCTATTTACTGACAATCTCCCTGCGAGGTCTTTTTGTGTGCGTGGAAATGGCAGTGACTGACGTGAGACTGTTTTTGTGTCTTGTAGGAAGAGGAGGAGGCGGAGGGCTCGCCCGAAGAGGACTAAACAACCACAGCATTTTACCTCTACCTCATCCAGCTGTCAGCTCTCTTCAAGGGAAAAGACTGCCTTGACCACTTATCGTTGAGTTTCCACTTTTGTTTATCATTTGTTACTTTTCTTTGGTTAATTTCTGTTTTTGTTTTATTTTTTGTTCCTTTTTGTTTTGTTTTTGTTTTGGGACCAGCACACACAAAACCTCAGAGTATGAACGCGGGGGGAACAACACAGCGACCTAAAAACACAACCATCGTGCAGATGATAATTCTGCCCACCTCCGCCTTCCAAACTGCTGTAACACAGAGGTGCAGGGGTTAGCCACATGGGATGTGCTACTGTTGCTCCCGCCACCCCCACACCCACACACCCAATCCCCCCCTACACACACACACACACACACACACACACACACACACACACACACCCTCTCTCTTTCTCATTGGCTGATATTTCAGGAATTTACCAAAAGAGAAAGTAAACCTGTCTGGTTTTGTCATTTGAAATGTTTGTGGTGGAGCCTCTAACAGACACAGCTACAAGATCACAAGTGCACACACATGCAGAAAGCCTCTTACGTCCGTGTCATACCACCAAAGACAGAGGAGAAATGAACCATTTTGGGGGTTTTTCTATATAAAGAGTTGGGAAAGAGTTATGTTGATCTCCAGTGATCTAGTATTAAAAAGAAAATAATTCACTTGTTTGCCTTAAAAAGCAGTCAGACCGAAACTAAAATGGTGAGAATTCCAATTGGGCATGATGGTGAATGAGGAGGTGAATACTGCCCTCAGATTTTTTCATTTCTAATCAAAGTCATAAGAAAGTCACATGCATTGTTTCTGGGAGATACTATACAAATCATGTATGAGCAGTTTAGCATAGTTATACAGTGTTTTGTGGTACTACAAATAGAACAAAAAAGAGTCTTGTGTCACCAATAATGAAGAACAATTTGCGAAAAGTGCTTAAAGCCCTACTGCTATTAAGTAGAACAAGAATGCGCATTACGGCTATGACTACATTTTGTATACAAATACTAGAACTAGGTCATCATCACTGGGTCTTACAGTGCATGTTTACATAAAACAAAATTGTGAATATTCAACATATTCAGTGCATACGGAAGGTTTTCAGACCCTTTTAAGTTTTCTACATTTTGGTATGTTTCAAACTCATCTTAAAATAGATTCAACTCATCTTTTTTTCTCATCAATCTACACACAATACTTCACAATGACAAAGCAAAAACAGGTTTTTGGAATGTTTTGTAAATTTATTA
>JAOUQW010000014.1:8151246-8162212 GCA_028565825.1 Olivaichthys viedmensis
ATCATGTCTGACCCTGCGCTCTGACCCCAGCTTACCAACATGCTGGGATATGCAAAGAATCAATTTCACTGTACTGTGTATGTGTGACAATAAAGGAGCTTTCTATTCTATTTTAACACCTACGAAAACACACTTGTTCTACCACAAATATTATTGAAATCTGCAAGTGAAATCGAATCGTATGTCATGCGCTGCACTGCAAACACTATGTTTTGAGAGGAGTTCATTTGATTGGATATCGCAGCACCACGCCTCTTAATAAAGTATTCATCCTAACCAAACACCATTTTGCAATTGCACCACTTTGCACCACGTTACCACCTGCGCCATCACAAAAATACCAAAAATATATAACGCTGCGATTTAATACTCTTTTTTTGAGCTTACTTATAAAATAATATATAAAAAGTGGCTGATGGCTTGATGATTTCCCCCACCTACAACAATTGACCTGCATTTGGCAGAAGGCGGGTGTTTAAATTTCAGATCCTGTAACAGAGTGAATAATCATATAATCCAGGCAGAATGATTAGACTTGCAAGTATATACTATCAACAGAGTATCATGGTTTTGGTGATTTATAGAAGCTTCACGGCTCTCCATAACCTGATTCTGTGCTTTTGGCATTGCGAGTGAGTCACAGTACATTAAAACGGTAGGTTGTATAACCGTGACCGCAGGCCCTAGACGCAGGGTGGGACAGGAGTGTGTCTGGTTTCCCCTGCCGGTGTGTCACAGGCATGTGGTGTCGTCCATGTGTTTTTCACAGCTCTGCCGCAGAGGCTGCAGGTATGTGTGAACATAGTTTGAATGAATGAGGCTGAGGCTGAGTGTGTGTGTGTGTGTGTGTGTGTGTGTGTGTATGAGGAGATACATTTTTGGGGAGATTTCCAGTGGTGAGTGTGCGGCAGTGAGCAGCCTGAATCACATGTGTTTGTGTACAGGACGACAGGATATACACAGTTGATATGAATGGCATGGGTGATTCAGACTGGCTTCATCATGATGAATGAAAAGGCAGTGTTTCTCTCTGTCCCACAAAAAGTTACAGCCATACCAGCGGCTGGATGTCAATGAAATGTTTATGAATTAGACTATTTATGAATTGGATTGTTCTGAATCACACATGGCTGCGTGTGTTTGCATTGCGTGGGTGTGTGTGTAGTACAGGCGCTCCTGTTCGAGGGTGTGACCGGCTTCACACTGTCCCTGAGTCATGCTGGCGGTCCTGACTCATCCCCCTGTCACTGCCTGTGGGCTCGCGTGCCACCGCACACAACTGGGCCACGCTTGTGTAGTCATCGAGGAACGATTTCCTCTTCTTCCTCCTCTCTCTGTCTCACTGCCTTCTCTGGAACACACTCTCTGTGACTCATTTTTCTTTCATTTTGCTGCCCCCCCCTCTACCCCTTCTCTCTCTGTCTCTCTTTCTCTCTCGCTCACTCTCACTCTCCCCCTTTTTCTTCCCTGGTTTTGTAAATGACCTCATTTTAATGAAGCACAGACTTGGCGGCGAGACCAGACCGCACGACTGGAGCCTCCCTCTCTGCTCGGTGTTCTCTACTGCTGTACACACTCGACGAGCTGCCTGAGACTAGAGTTTCATGACAAATGTTTGAACACGGTCCATACCTA
Source organism: Olivaichthys viedmensis (assembly GCA_028565825.1). Taxonomy (NCBI): domain Eukaryota; kingdom Metazoa; phylum Chordata; class Actinopteri; order Siluriformes; family Diplomystidae; genus Olivaichthys; species Olivaichthys viedmensis. The sequence goes on from JAOUQW010000014.1 coordinate 8,152,882, forward strand.
ATAGCAACAATACCATACATAATAAGAACTTTTTTCCCCCCTGTCTGCATGGCATTCGAGAGTGTCTCATAAACTGCAAAAATAAAACAGTAGAGTATCTATACATTTTTCCATACCCTGTTAGACATGAGATGTCTGGTTACTCTGGAGATGGCTGGTTCTTCTGGTTCTTCTGCCGTAAAGCTGTTCTGTAAATGTCTAGTTATTTGTTGTTAAGTGGTTAATACACTCTACATGGCTGCTCTTGTGCAAGGTCAAACAAACGGGCGACTGGAGAGCCTGCGGCGTCTGCAGAGAGCAGCCGTTCCTCCAGACTTTGAAGCCTTGTTATGGTTTCTGCTAAAGCCTTTATGAGGAAGTGAATGTTACCACATGCGCTGTCCCCGCAGACTACACCTCCACTCGACTTGGCCTGAAGATTTGTGGCCTACTGTAGATGTAGACATGAAAAGTGAAACAGGTGCGAAACAATGGGCCGTTTTCTCTTGCTCGGGTGTCTCTCACCAGTATTTGGTGAGAGCGTTCTTACTTTAACAGAAGCACAGATGTGTAGAGTGATGGACAGAAGTATCAGATTTCTGTACAATTCACATTTGCACTTAATATGTAAAATGGCCACACAGTGGGCTGTGTTTCCTAGCCCCTTAAACGCCAGGCTTATTATTTCAGTTATTAATCTTAAAGCATATTACTTAGTAACTACTATAAATTATTCAGTAACTACAGTGAAGCTAATAGGAAAGGTAATTCATTACAAGAGTGAGGCCTTGGGAGTTTCTTGGGAGTTTAAGGGCTTAATACTGTGGTGATTAAAGGAGCACCTTTTTTGTTATTGTGTAGAGCATGATATTAAAAATACACTTATCTATAAACAAGCAATGTGTGTCCTTTTTCTTGTCTTTTTTTGCCTGGTTATACAAATTTACGCAAACCTTCAGCTCAACTTAAGGGTTATACGAAATGAGGCAAATTAGCAGCTGACAGGCAGCAGGACTTAAACTTGTCTTGGACTTCAAGACTTGTAGCTGTAATTTAAAAGCACAAACATTCATGTTGCCAATTCAAATAATCATACTCACATCAAACCCCAACCCTCTTACAAACACAGAGCCCAACACAGACAAAAGACTTTAGTGCTGGTGCAAGGCTGCCATCAAGGGGACAAAACAGTAACACGCCCTTTGTGGTCCTGATGTCAATGGAATTCAGTGTTTTACCAGTTTTATGGACTATTTATTCCCATGACTTCATAACTGCAGTTTCACTTTCTTGCCACTACAAAAACACAGCTTAGCTATGCCTATGATATTGTTGATGCATAAATATAAAAAACACAACCACCCACCATTATCACGCTACAATACTTATTACTTCCTGTTCTCGTTCATTTCTTATTGTTGTTGGTGTTATTCCATGTGCCATAAAAATAGCCTATATTGTGTTAGGTACATCTGTTTTTGCTATGAACTATATCAAAAGGTACATAAAATATCTTGCCCTCTACCTTTACGGTTCATATACCATAAAGAATGAGGCAGGAGCAGACGAGTCTGCCGTCTATATGTAGACTTTTTATAGATCCTTACAAACACAATAAAACATTACAAGGTCTCCCTGTAGTATGGTGCCATAATATTGTTCGGAGTATCCATGGTGACTGGGGTAAAGGTGGAATGTTTGTGGCGAGAAGAACAGGCCTCCGAGCCAAGCCGCATTTAACGGACGCCTTCTCGGCATACCACAACTACAGGAGTAGCACACACAACTCCAGAGGCTGAGAAACACAGACCTGAAGGTGCAATGGGAAAGCATTACAGCTGAATCTTTGGTATCCAGGAAGCAAAGTGACACTTGGCTCAACTCTGTATTCATAATGGAGTCTCAATCACATCCATGTCTGAATGGTAGTAGGCCTGATAATACTGAGTACACTCTTAGAAATAAAGGGTTCCTCAAAGGATTTGTATGGTTAACGATTATAGCTTTCTAAAGAGGTTCTACCCAGAACCTTTTCTGACAGGGAAATCTTTTGTTTTAGGGTTCTGCATAGAACTTTTTAGAGCTTCCCCAGAGTTACACTCACTAGGTGTGAAGAAAGAAGCCAGTAAATCCTGTCTGATCACTATTTGATTTCACTAAAGGAAAGCAATTGGTTTGGATTTGAAATAGGTTCGCCTCCCCCTATGGAAAGTCTTAACTCCATTACTTTGGCTCTAATGTCCTGGAAATATTATTATTACAAGATTTAGTATTTAAATCACTGTTAACTGTCTAAAACAAGAAAAAATTAAACTGGACTTTGGGTCCCTATACTGCCACTGGGAACATGTGGTTTTAAAGTTTTATGACATTTTGTCATATTCCCAACCTAGGCCTGGAGCATATTATGGTTTCTCCTTTAGATCATATACAGGCGAGTGCAAAACTATGCATTCAACGTGGTTTTTGAATGGGGAAAATGTAGCTCTACTTTACAATTTAGCTACAAAGAAAATAGAATACCAAAATGTTAAAACCCAGCAAACAATTTTAGGTTGGCAGAACATTTTTTAAACGTTATGGTTTTTTTAACTTTTGATTCTAAGAGCGTTCAATCTGTCAGGTTTTCATAATGTTTATAAACATTCCTACAATTTTGCAGTATCATTTTAGCTGTTGGAACATTAACTCTAATATTTCCATCATATTAGTTTTTGTCAATCTGGGAACATTGGGTGAGCAACGTTCTAATAACATTGTGAAGCAAACCTTTATTACAGCAGATGTTTTTAGAACATTGCAGGAATTTTTTTTTTTTGGAACATTACAGCCTAACCTTCTTAGAACCTGTCAAATACGTTACTGAATGTTCTAATAACATCTCTGTTAGCTGAGAAATTAAATGTGGGTGTATCCCGCAACAAGACAAAAATCCAAAATGTAAAGCAAAATCAACAGAAAAGTATTTTGAAATGAAGTTTGCTGTGAGACTCTTGGTTTGGCAAATTTGGCAAAGACAATTTCCTGATATGCCATGTGAGCATTGACCTGATTTGAAGTAGGAAGTATGTGATACTGACATAATAGATATGTCAGAAAGAATGGGCAAGCAATCTGGCAGAGTTATAACAGAAACAGGAAGAATGTTTGGGGAGCCAAATATTACAACTGAGAAGATCCGAACGCTATGATATGGGGATACGAGTGAGGTTGAAGGCAGTTAGAAAGGCAAACGGTGGGCCTCCAAGTTATTAGAGAATATTGATATCACATTCAGAAAAGGAGATGCAAATTTTGAACTGATATTTTGGGGTTTTCCACGATTAATATCTTAACATACACTATTTAACCATTTCTGTTGATAATAAAAGAACACCTGTAAAAACCTAACACACAATAAAATGTCCTTGTCTTCTTCATTTTCTTCTATAAGTATGCAAACTTTTGCACTCGACTGTACGTAGATATGCAGTCAGTAGACATAAACTGCATGGTGCAATAGTGTTGTGGAGTTCACAAATAACTGTCTACTAGCTTCTTTTTTTTATTTTATTGTTGTAACTTTGCTGAAACAAAACCATTTCTAGTGTCGAGTATGTGGTAGCTTAGTGAATTACACTTTTGCATTACCTTCTTCAACAGTAAACAGCATAGGTGATAGAAATCTTGAATTCAATTCTTAAGAAGTGGACATACATCACTAAAAATGACATCTTTTATTTTCAAAATTCTTTATTTTGGATATAATTATCAAATTATCTCTCTATTTTTCATATCACACAGTAACAAAAACAAATAGGAGTGGCTTGTTGTGGGATTTTGGGGAATTTCCGGAGTGACTTACCATCATCATGGGTGCAACCTTTCTGAGGATATTCTACTTAGCAACTGAAGTGTGTGATGTTTGTGATTGGCTGTTGAACTGTGAGGCAACAAGATAGCAAGTGTTACCTTACTTTCACTATAGACTGCAAACGGTCTGCACTGAGAACAACACTGTGACCAACGTCCACTACATCACATCGCTCTCAAAAATGAAGCTGCTATTGTCTCTTTTTGTAGTCTTCGTTTTGTCTGTCTGTGCACAGGCAAAAGAATGTAAGTCTAAAAATATATATATTTTTTATCTACTGTAATTTTAGTAGACCTAACGCTGTAGGCTTAAGGAATTATTTAATTGAATAATAACTTCAGATATTGCATGCAAGAAATTGACAGAAAAGACAGCCTGTCAGTAATTGGATAGAGATTTGTTTATATGATTATAGCCAATTTATTATAAGACAAAAAAAAAAAGAAAGAATCTACAGTATACACATGCCTGTTTTTTCTGTTATGTACCTTAGAGAAAATCTTCCTTGATTTCACTAACAGACTCATATCTGTTCAGGAGTAAGACGCCGTAAACCTTATCCATGCAATATGTATAAGGCATTGAGGTTGAAGCTTTTTTTATCACCAATCTCTTTTGTTTTATTTTTCCCAGCCCTTCCTAAAGTCCAGGTGTACAGTTATAGCCCTGGCGAATTTGGCAAAGACAATTTCCTCATCTGCCATGTGAGTGGCTTCCATCCTCCAGACATCAGCATTGAGCTTCTGAAGGATGGATTGGAGGTCCCCAAAACCAAACAGACAGACCTGGCCTTCGAGCGGGGCTGGATGTTCCACCTCACCAAGAGTGCGGCCTTTAAACCCCAAAGGGGCGAAAAGTACTTATGCAGAGTTAAACATATGCAAAAATCTCTGGACTTTGCATGGCGTAAGTATGAGGCCTCACATTCAACACTAAACTGCAATCTATTCAGCCTGCGTCTGAAACACTCACTGCACTTTCTTTTACAGAGCCTGATATGTGAAAGTGAAAATGGATGACAAATGGTAAGTGATCTCTTTTTATAAGACATGTGTGGAAGTTCTTTATTACACTCTAAGAGGAAACTTAATATGTAATTATTGAAGTATTGCTGTAATGTGCTAAGCATCAGATGATCTTAAATGCTTATTTTATTGTTTGCAGGGAAAGGATATGGATTTTATTTCTGTAAATTCAACTGGACTGGGTCTCCGGCATCAAGCAACGCAAGGTTATGACTGTCATGAGGCTGTCTTGAGGCGTCTGGTGTTAGACAACTGTTTTTCTTTTGTTGGCGTAATCTCACAACCACAAATGTTGTTAATGCTTTGATTTTTGAAGACACCTCTTTTAGGAGATGATTTTCGAATAGCCTACTTACTGCTGTGAGGTTTCAGATTTGCCATTTTGAAGTTTACACCCCCTATTCTCTTGTGTACATTCTTAGAAAAAAAAGTTCTGTCTAGCATCCTAAAGGGTTGTTGTTGTTAATAAACGGAAGTTAAGGGACATAGGAGACAGATTTTTTCCTTGAATCAAATTCCTTGTAAAATAAGGAATAATAAGGACTTGCTGTCATTTTTATTGTCCTGCATGGGGGCCCAAGCTCACTGGCAAAACAATGTAAACAGCCTATCGGTCTTGTGTGTTTTTCATAGATTGTCAGGTAACAGGTGCCAAATAATAAGGGTGAAGTTGGCACTTTTTTGTAATCCTATAAAACTTCAGGTTATTTATATAATGCCGCATTGACGTTGTCTCACCTGCAGAGGGCGGTATTTAGTCGTTTTTAAATGTAATTAGCTCTACGTTTTTGGGAGAGGGTAGTCAATAAACAGGGCTTTGTCTGTATTAGGCCTCACATTCAACACTAAACTACAACCTATTCAGCCTCAATCTGAAACACTCACTGTTCTGTTTCTTTTTCTCCTTTTATTTAAGTCAGTGTGAAATCTAGGGCAGTGGTGGCTCAGTGGTTAGGGCTACTGGGCTACTGATCAGAAGGTTGTGGGTTCAAGCTTCAGCTCCACCAAGATGCCACTGTTGAGCCCTTGAGCAAGGCCCTTAACCCTCCCTGCTCCAGGGGCGCTGTATCATGGCTGACCCTGTGCTCTGACCCCAGCTTACCGATATGCGAAGAATCAATTTCACTGTACTGCACTTGTATATGTGACAATAAAGGAGCTTTCTATCTATAGACTGTTAGGATTAAAATGAGAAGAAATGGACAGGCTAATTATGAAACTGCTTTGGTTTATAGTGTTAATGACACTAGGAATGCAGTTACAGGTGTGTTTGGTGGAGAAAGCAGATGCACCAATATTATTGACATCGCTCTTTAGATGGAATTGGGGAAACATTGGAGTAAAATGACAATTTACTGTTGAGCATGATGAGCACCTAACCTAAAGTGTGGAAACATTCATTACTGTACATGACATGCACTGGTGAAGGAATGTAATTGTGAAATAAAATAAAATGAAATGCATGTGATGTTTATGTCAACTTTTGAAACTATGCCCTATCTCTAATCCCATAATTGAATGGTCTGTGACAAATCACCACCCATGCTGGTTTAAACCCAAAATCCGAATTCCTCTGCATTTTAAGACTGTGAGATATTTTTTTATTGTGAAAAATGCATTAATAATATCCCACTATTTGGTGTCACCCAGATGACCCAGATGGTGGGTTTGCGTTTGAGTCTCACAGTTTCTTCCTGATGTTGTCTCAGGGAGTTTTTTTTCTGGCCACTGTCGCCTCTGGCTTGATCATTAGGGATCTAGAGCTACATCCGGATTTCTGTAAAGCTGCTTTGTGATAATGTCTATTGTTAAAAGCTCTATACAAATAAAATTGAATTGAATAATATCTTATTAAAGTATCAATTAGGTTACTACAAATATTTGTCTGTTACAAAGGGCCATAAACGTTTTTAAAGATCCATTATAGGTATGGCAACAGATAAGAGCTGACAACGTATTATACCACTGAAAATGCATAATGTGTGAAAATGGGACTAGAAGAAAAATGCTTCAGACTACTTCCATCCCAGAAGAGAGCTATTTGCAAGAAAAGGAGCCTATAGCTAACCAACGATACAAAGCAAATACATGTACTGCAGTAGGAGGCTAAGGTTGATTCTGATGTGATACTTATTCAGACCTAAGCTAAAACCACATCAGTTTCATTATTACTAAGGTGATAATGCTCATTCACAGTGCTTTTCAGTGATGTGGAAATGGGTTTAGTACACTTGAGGTCACCCTATGACACATCACTTACTTCGGGCTACTTTTGAATATCATGCATGATGAGCTTTATATTTCTTTCCAAGTGTTTTTTGATACAGTGATAGCTTTTTAGCTCCTGCTGAAGGCTTTACATTTTGTCATATAGGATTTTTGTTCATGACATTTATTCAACTCAGCTCTTTAATCAGTAGCATCACTATATATGCTGTGTTCCAGTGTATGAGTCTTGTTAATCCTAGGCCTACTATTTACAAAAAGACAAACAAAAAACTATGTTTCTAAACAATTTTTCTTAAATCTCTTACGTTTTTATGAGGGGGATTTTAGGAAGTGGCGCTTTGGTAGCACTGTTTTGCAAAGACTCCTCCTCAGTATTTGGTCATGCAAAATTAGACAGTCTAACAAGGCCACGTGGCCACGTCCTTGGAACAGCTCCACCTCTGCCGCATTTTTATTTGGAATCACTATTAACTACTGTAAAGTATAGGCTACTGTGCACTTTTTTAACATTACACTTCATAACATTGCACTAGCTAACCATTATGTTAACTAAATTTCTTTTTAAAAATATATGTGTGGATTTTTATGTACCCATCTTTAATAAAAACACATACATGTAATACACTAGATCAATTTAATACAAATGACTTTTTCTTTTAACACCCACTGATGTGCCTTTTTAGTACAGGCGCAGATAATTGCAGGCTAATGAAGGCTAACAGTTGAGTCTTGAAAACTTAGCCAAGGTAGGCCGTATTTAAAGGCTGTTCCATTTCGAAGGAACCCTCAAATACAGCCATGACATGCCTAAACTTTGGGACACTGTGCTTATTTCATTATGATTTATTGCACAACTTTAAACCAGTCAAACAAAAGGACCACATTAATCCATTCAATCAAACGAATGAATGTAATATCCTAAAACGTTGTTTTATTTTTTATTTTATATTAATTACAAACACGAACATATTATATGGCCACTCAAAGAATTGCACAAGATCTCACAAGAATGTCCCAAATTTCACTTCAGGTATTATCCTCTAGTCTTGTTTGCAAATGAGTATTACACAAGTGCTCCCATGGCACTGTCACAACTGGCACTCACGTGAGGGCAGTTGTAACAAATGTATTTAAATAGCCTTTGATGTGAACAATGACTTATTGATGAGAATATTAACTACGCACGCACGCCTTTGATCCTCATTTTCGTGGCCAGATCAAAGAAACATGGAGTGAAAAAACCGAATGTTTTCCATCTACAGTGGTTGTGTGGTCATGCATGAATTGAGAGTGTCACACGATTGTACTCGGTCTCCTCCAGGCAAAAGATCACAGCCTTGTAAACTGTAAAAGCAAGAATCACACTCTCAAATGTCAAAGAAGGGCTTGAAATCAAAATACATGAAGTCCACAATCTCCTCCCAAAGACTCTTTGTATTAATAGAAAAAAAAAAAAAAAACAAGATTTTTCTGCAGATTACAAATGACACGGAGCGCTTTTTCCCCCCCGAAGCTGAAGCAGGGTTCAAGTGCGTCACGGTAGTTTTCCGGAAATGGGCGGGGCTTGGGCATTTCCCCCAGTAGCAGCAGCTTCACCGCCACAGTTCACATTTGCTGTAAACCATGACCGGCAAGCTGGACCTGTCCACGTATCTTTTCGACGTGCCGCCGTTGTTGATGGAGACGTTTTGTAAAGTGATGGACAGCAGCTCCGACAGCCTCGGATGGAGAGGTTTGGGTGAGAAAGCCCCTCTCGTTGCACACTCTCATATAGTGCATGTAAAGAGATCACTGTGGTCGTGCTCATTAACCGGGCGTGATCCTCCCTCTGTCCAGCGGCTCGTATTGCGCCCAGCTGGTTGGAGGTCAGGTGCTCGGAGAGGCACGCAGCCGCCGGGAAGAGCCCGACGCACGAGCTGCTCTGGGCCTGGGCACAGCAGAACAAGACCCTGGCAGATCTCATGTGGGTTTTGGAAGATATGGGACACTATCGAGCACTCGATCTGTTCCGCTCTCACGGTGCGTAGTGTTCAGACTGAGTGCTGATGTCAGTATTGATTCACCTGTGTGTGTGTGTGTGTGTGTGTGAGTGAGTGTGTGTGTGTGAGTGTGTGTATGTATGTGTGTGTGTGTGAGTGTGTGTATGTATGTATGTGTGTATGTATGTATGTGTGTGTGAGTGAGTGTGTGTGTGTGTGAGTGTGAGTGTGTGTGTGAGAGAGAGAGAGTGTGTGGGGGTGAGAGA
>JAOUQW010000014.1:8168378-8179297 GCA_028565825.1 Olivaichthys viedmensis
TGTGTGTGTGTGTGTGTGAGTGTGTGTGTGTGTATGTGTGTGTGTATGTGTGTGTGTGTGTGTGTGTGTGTGTGTGTGTATGTGTGAGTGAGTGTATGTGTGTGTGAGTGTATGTGTGTGCGTGTGCAAGGGTGGAAAAAGTACAGAAAGATGATACTTATGTAATAGTATGGGTACTTACGTGGAATTAGTTGGTCAAAAATTATGCTTGAAACTGTCCACACTTAAATGTACGCAGGTATTTTAAAGAGTAAATGATTTCAACTGAAATTAGAAATCAGGATATGTTTTTTTTTTTTTTTCAACATTCTCACACAATTCGCAACTATTTGCACCTCTCAATTTGTATGAACAGTTAAGGTTAGGGTTAGCGATGGGGTTTCTTATGACTTAATTCTTATGCAATCGAATAAAATCCAATGGTTTGAATTCACACACATTTGTTAATGACATCAGAGTGTTTTTTTTGTTTTTCATTACAGTAACTTTAATGTATGAAGAGCAAGTGAGACTTATAGGCAGTGTTGTGTAAAGATGATTGATTGTGGTATTCATACAAATTGGTATGGATTTGATTAAATATAGTTAATAAATAAAGTTAAAAGGCACAGAAATGTGATGAATTGAATTGGTAGCCAGGCAAAAGAAAACAAATATTTGAGTCTTCTAATAAGTTTTGAGATTTGTAACAAGAATGTGGAAGGTATAAATGGAAGTGTAAAAAGTATATTTATTATGGAAATGTAATTGAGTAAGAGTACAAGCATTAATTTATAATTATACTCAGGTACAAGTATACTCAAGTAGGCCTACAAACCTCTAAAGTGGTACTTAACTATAGTAATGAAGTGCAATTACTTCAGTACTTTCCACCTCTGTGTGTATGTGTCAGGGTACCGCTATTGTTCTCGCTATGTACTGGTGCCCTTATTTATTTATCCGTGTGTGTGTGTGTGTGTGTGTTTGAAGGTGTGTGTGAGGTGGATCTGTTCCGCTCTCACGGTCAGTAAGCTGATGCTGCTTTAGTTATTATTTTATTTTATGATCAATTTGTGATTTGTCATCAGGCTGCTAATTTACCAGTGTGTGTGTGTGTGAGGTAGAGTGTGTGTTCCTTTTATGTTCAGTATTAAAGGAATACTCCAGCGGTTTTCAACCTAATCTCAGATACCTAAACGTATCTGTAGTGTATGACCGATTACCACAAAGAATAATTTTCAACACATATCCCTGTACTGAGAAAAGAATGGAAAACCACAGACACACTCCAAAATCTTGTGGAAAGCCTTCCCAGAAGAGTGGATGCTGTTATAGCTGCAAAGGGGGGGCAACTCCATATTAATGCCCATGGCTTTGGAATGGGATGTCCAACAAGCTCATATAGGTGTGATGGTCAGGTGTCCACATACTTTTGGCCATATAGTGTACGTGTGTATCTAGTGTTCATGTAGTGATGTCATTTATTAATTCACCTATATGTGAGTGTTCCTCTTGTTTACAGTTTAAATACTAACGCTATAAATTCACCTGTGAGTGTCAGAGTGTATTTGTCCTTGTATTGTTGAGTCTAAACACTGATGTCATTAATTCTCCTGTGTGTACATTCGCCGGCCGTTTTATCAGGCAAACCTACCATTTAGGTGCACTTTTTAAATATTTGTAAGTTTGTACTGTAAGTAATTACTGACTGTAGCTATGCTATGCACGATTTATCAGCCTTTCTCTACTTCGTCCATCAGTGGAAAGAGACCAAAATAAGAGCAAGACTGATCAGATATTTGGGTGGTGGACTATTCTCAGCACAGCTGTGACACCGACATGGTTGTGTGTATGGGGCTGGTACAAGTCTATCAGTTGCAGCAGTGTTACTGTTTTTTTTTTTTTAAACACCTCAATGTTGGTAATGATGTATGGGGTAGAGGGAGGCTGACAAATCATGCATAGGAACAGATGGGCTACAGTCAGTAATTGTATACCTACAAAGTCACCTATATAGTATGTATATCTGATCAAATGGACAGTAAGTATATGTGTGTGTAAGCATGTGTGATTCCAAGTGTCGGTGTAACAGACAGAGGAAGGGTGGAGTTATTTTGTGGGGAAGAAAGCTGATTTTAGCACTGTGTTGTCCCTTTTCATGGCAACGCTTTCAGTCTTTGTTTGTGTTTCACTTCTATACTGTAACTGTCTGCATATCCTCTTCCTCTTTCCTATTATTACAGCCTTAAAACTGTCAGCACGCTCGTCCTGGGGCGTTTGTGATAGCAGCATTATTTCCTGATGAATATTTTTTAAATTAATGATGATTAATTAATTAATATTTTTATTATACAGTAATTGAGAATTGAGAGGTCGAAGGCAATCTGAGTCTGGATCTACTTTCCCACAGAGAAGCCTATGCTTAGTCTCATTAGTTTAATAAGAGTGCAGTTAAAAGCTGGATATCCCATTCATATTGCACCAGTGTGACTGATATTGTAATGTTGTATGGTAATGTAATAAATCCATGAAATGTTACAAAGCAGGAATATTTGGGCCAAAGTATAGTGACCTGTTTTCAGCTTAGGATATGGCATAGTGACACCAGACTGATTTGTCCGCGTGGTTCTTTTTCTAGACTCGTACAGAGACACACCACATCCCTCTTTAACCCAGGAATTTTCAAAGGTATGCAGTTGCTGCAGCAAATTATTTACAGTTCACATTCTACTGTGTGTATTTTCAGAAAATTCATTCAAAGATTGTTATTGAAATATTTCATTACTTAACTCACACAAGACAAAATTTTGCATTGTCATGTGAGTGACCTGCAGTGTCTTTTATTCAGCCTCTGCCTCACAGTGAAGGGCCGAGTCTGGCTTCAGACCCTCACTGTGAATGTGTTTTTGGTCAAGGTAATGTGCTCTATTTCATTTATTAACACTTCTATATCAGCACTGTCTTATGAAATGTTTATCACTGTGATAGGCTCTGACCTCTTAAGCTCTCTGCTTATTATTCAGTTATTCATCTTAAAGCAATTCATAGTAAAACTCAGTAACTACAGTGAAATAAATAGAAAAGGTATGTAGTTATGAGAGTAATAAAGGCAAATTTGGACCTGCTGACAGGTCCTGGGAGTTTAAAGATTTAAAGGAACTTGAGGGTTCTATTTCTGAACAATCCCAGGTGTTTAAACACTGGATTTTTCTTCCTCTTCTCATTATAGCCAGAAGACAAAGGGCTTTGATCACGTACTCAGAAATCATAGAGGGAACTAGGAACTTCCAACAGGTTTTGAAAATCGGGGAGAACACGTTTGCAGAGGTGTACCAGGGAAGACGGGGAAATGAATGCTTTGCTGTGAAGGTTTTCAAGAAGGTGCTGTGGACTACCATTCTGACAAATCTACTTCTGAAAATATTCCAAAAATATTCAGATATTCAGATGATTCCAGGCAGCTGATCTGTCTTGGTTTTATAACTATCATTTAATTTTGATGTGAAACTTTATATAGTAATTAGTAAGAACAGCATTTATTAATGTAGGGCACCTGGTTTCCTTAAATCTTCAAAGTAAGCTGTATTATTCAAACAGACGTAACAGTTATTACACATGGTGAAAGCATTAGTTCTGTTGTTAAATGAAGAATATAAAGTTTAATGTAAAATATCATTTGTGCATTTTAAGAGTATGCTTCTCACTCTGAATACAGGGGAACAAGAAATCTTGGAAGGCTTTGTGGGAGAAGTTCAAGACAGAGATCGAAGTTCTACAGCTGTAAGTTCAGCCAATTTTGGTTTGTAAAATACTTACAAATGTACCATAATTAATTAAGTTGCTTGATGTTCATGATTTAATCATCTTGTTTATCATGTAATAATCCAGGCACGTTTGTGCCAAGCTTCATATGAGTACTGAAAGATGTTTTATCGGATTCCCCTTTCTCAGCTACGAGCATCCCAACATCTTGGAGCTTTGGGGCAGTTTTTCAGAGGATGAGCGCTACTGTTTGGTTTATCCGTTCATGTCCAATGGATCACTGTTTCATAGACTGCATAATGAGGTTAATCAATTATTCAACATTTAATTGAAAAGTAATTAACACATACAGTATATGTAGAGTGTATATATATATAGGTATCCATATTATTTGGCTGACATCATATATCTCACCGTGGCTATATTGGTAATATATACAGACGTGGCCAAAAAATTATTGGTACCCTTCCACTTTTTCCAAAAAACTCTCAATTTTCTCTGAACTAAGTTAAAACTGACAAAAGTATTTGGTATCCACTATTCTCTTTTTCACATGTAAGAGAACAGAAACTTTGCTTGTGATTTATGACTTAACATATTATTTTAAATAATAAAACAAATAAAAATGGCATGGACAAAATCCTTGGTACCCTTTACCTAATACCTTGCTGCACAGCATTTGGAGACAATAACTGCAATCAAGTGCTTTCTGTAACTCGGAATGAGGTTTCTTCACTTCTCGCCTGGTAGTTTGGCCCACTCTTCTTGAGCAAACTGTTCCAGTTCTGTCAGGTTTGATGGGTGCCTGCGAGTTTCAGCTCTTTCCATAGCAGGCCACTTCAGAACGGTCCAATGTTTTCTCCTCAACCATTCTTGGGTGTTTTTTGAGATATGTTTCAGGTAATTATCCTGATGGAAGACCCAAGACACAGCTTTCTGACAGTGGGCTGTACATTTTGCTCCAAAATGCCTTGATAGTCCATTATTCATTACACAGATTCAAGACACCCAGTGCCAGAGGCAGCAAAGCAAAACATCACTGAGCCTCCTCCATATTTCACAGTAGGGATGGTGTTCTTTTCTTTGAAAGCTTAGTTTTATTTTCGGGGAATATATACTTGGTGTGACTTAACAAAAAGCTCTATTTTTGTTTCATCTGTCCAAAGGACATTCTCCCAGAAGGACTGTGACTTGTCAACATGGACAGACAAAACAAAATTAGCGCTTTTTGATAGTCACACCAAAGTGGAAGGGTACCAATATTTTTGGCCACGTCTGTATGTACACTGTTCCATTCCTTGTCACTGGGGTGGTACCCTCATTGTTTGGCTGATATCAGTGTGGGAATGAAAGTCTCCTTTCACACAGGAAAGCAAGCCTCTATCATGGCAGGAGAGACTGGACATCATCAAAGGGACAGCAAAGGCCGTGCATCATCTGCACACGACCCAGCCGTACATGGTTATCTGTGGAAACATTACAAGGTATTAGAGAATGGTTATTACAGTACCACCGGGACGTATCAGCTACACAGTTGCGACTGTTCTTCCATGTCACAAGTTTCAGTTCAAACCCATGATTGTGTTCTATTGACAGTTCAAACATCCTGCTGGATGAGCATTTGCAGCCCAAGCTGTCCGACTTTGGAATGGCTCGTTTGAGACCCCACTCTGTTAACCAGAGCTGCACCATCGTGATGGACACGGGCTCCCGGAGCAACCTGGCCTACTTACCAGAGGAGTATATACGTGATGGCAAACTGTCCATCAAATTAGACATTTATAGCCTTGGTATGGTGAGTAAAATTTAGGTATCCCTAAATTTTCGTTACACACACATTGTAAAGTCGTTACACACACACAAACACACATTGTAAAGTCGTTACACACACACACAAACACACACTGTAAAGCAAACAGTGCAAAATTAGCAGGGTTCTTGCTCTTTTTTGGTATAAAAAAAAAAAAGTGAAGACCTGTTTAATATTTTTTTTTTTTTCCAGAATGCTTTTCGGTTTTCTTGCTATTTTTTTAAAGGTCATTAACTGTATAATGAAAGTGTCACGTGTGGCGGTTGCCATGGCGACGAGCGCTGCATGCAAATATGTATGTTGTGGTTTCGTTTTGTTTACGCCCCTGTTTCGTCATTGAGTGTCCCCAGCTGTTTCTTGTCTGTTCCTAGTTAGTCTGTGTACTTAATCCCTGTGTCCGGTGTGGATGATTGTTAATGTCTATGTCTCGGTCGATGTTTCTTAGATGCCCATTTAGTGCATGTCTGTATGTATCTCAGTCCTGTGTGTGCATTTAGTTTATGTGAATAACAAAACCTTGCGACTGCACCCACCGTCTCTTGCCTACATCAAGACGTGACAGAAAGGGAAAAATGTGTAATGTGATGTGCATCAGGGAGGCTGCGTTAGTGCAGAAAATAAGGGAATATCTAGACACAACAGATATAGAACCTTATTGTCTTCAGTCTGTGTTACTTTGACAACAGAATATTATACTTTTTTTTTTATGTCCATACTTTGCCAGGTCTGGAAAATAGTGCCTTAGAATTCCATTATTTTTTCAGACTTTCCAGACCTGGGCAAAAACTCTGTCCTAGACAAAATGACTTACTATAATATGCTAATTAGGTGTTTTGACCATGACACTATGGGCTATAGTGCCTACAGGTATTTATCCAAAGCTGTCTAGTGTGACTTGATTTTGCCTCTAATTAGCTTTCCTTTTAAAAGGTGCATGAAGTAAATTATTTTATAAATGAATTAAAAAAAAAAAACCTCATGTTGTGATCTTTTGAAAATATACATTTCTGTTACTTCTTCTTACATCTGGAGGCTTTCCTAATAGTCTGACCAAGCCAAAAATGTTCACTGCTTATATTAAAAGATTTGTAGCATTCTTCTTTACACAACCTAATCCAGACAAAGACATAATGTGTCATTCATTGTGACTATTTATATGCAGGTCCTTCTGGAGACATGCACAGGGCAGAAAGTGATGCAGGAGACACCAAAGCAAACATTACTGGTAAGACAAAAAGGTTTTTACTTATTATACCTCCAGAACACAGTCAACTTCAGAATTATTGGCACCCTCCATGAAAATAAGCAAAAATAATAACACAGGCAATTTTGAGCTTAAACAAACTGTCACACCGCTGGCTGGGCGGGTGCAAGCTCCAGGTGAGAAGGCAAGAAGCAGACAGGACCCAGGAATTAGGCAATCTTGGTGTCGAGGGGCAGGAGTTGGGTCGGGTGATGAACAGACAGGGTGTTGGAGGCACAGGCAGAGACAAAAGTCGAGCAACACGGTCCGGGGTTGAGCACAGGTAGGTAGTCCGGGAACCGCTTGATAAAGTCTGAGGCATCGAAACAATACTGAGCACTGAGTGGTGTTGTTTGAGGCTTTATATAGGGGTAGTGTGATTGCATACCAGGGGTGCAATGAGTTGGGATTGGGAACAGGTGATAGTGATCAGCTCGGTGAACTTGAATGCGGAAGTGAGCCAGCCTGCTCGCGCTGTGCTGTAGGGGAGAGCAGGGACGCGGCATTCGTGGCCGGTGAAGGTGTGACACAACCGGGCACGCTGTATGGTTTTATTTTAACACTTTTTTCTCCAAACATAAAAGGTTTTCATAAGTAGTGCATTTTTTTCCTGCAAAAATATCAGCATCCTTCCAATTTGGTAAAGCTTCTCCTGGAGTGAATAACAGCATTGAGTCTCTTCCTGTAATGTCTAACAAGGTTGGAGACACTTGCAGAGGATCTTGAACACTCCTCCATGCAGAACATTTCAAGCTCCTTTTTATTCTTAGGCTTGCACATGTGGACTACCCTCTTCAATTTAGACCAGAGGCAAAAGATTGATCTGATTGATGTGTTGTTGCAACCATTTCTGTGTTGAATTGGATGCATGTTTGGGGTCATTATCTTGTTGAAAGATCTCTCTACGGCCAAGTCATAACCTCCTGGTAGAGGCAACTAATTTTTGGGCTAAAATATCCTGGTACTTTGTGTCATGATGCCATCAGTCTTCACAAGTGCCCCTGGGCCACTAGCTGCAAAACAGCCCCAAAGCATCAATGATCCACCAACATATTTTACAGTGGATGTCAGGTGCTTTTCCTTGTATGCAGTCTCCTTCTTCGCTAAACATGTCACTGGTGTTCATGGCCCGAAAAGTTTTTGCTCTCATATGCTTATGCGTCTTTTTCCTGGCAAATTTTGAGGTGTTCTAGACTATATTGAAACTTTAAAAAAAAAAATTATTTCTTTATTTTTTTGTAAAATAATTTTTTGTTAGAGAAAAGGTAGGTCGTTTCTCCAATTGTTTGACTTTAAACAATTTGAATCACTGTGTGTAATGTTAATCTTATACAATCTTTTTCTCCATTCTCTTGAAGGGTGCCAATAATTCTGGAGTTGACTATAACTCCACTCTTGATGGGCAGATATTAATACCATTTTTCTTCACATTCTCTCAGAGAGACATGCTAAGTTCAGAGGCAGAAGAGAAAGGCTGTGTGGATGCCTGCCTGCGCTTTATGGACTCCAGAGCAGGACACTGGTCCACTGCAACAGCCCTCTGTCTCCTTCGCCTGGGCCTCGAGTGTACAAGCAGTCGCGCCCGAGCCAGACCCAGCATGGAGGCTGTAAGTACACACACACAGTGGGGACAGAGTGGGGTACTGCCAGGCCATAGACAACTTTTATGGCAAATACAATACAACAAAACTTTGTACCATTATGTTGTATGGTTTAAACTAATGCCATTCTTGTTCTGTGTAATTAATACCATCTTATGTGTTTATTATATTTTGCTGCATGTTCTTATCGCCCTTTTTGCACATTATGTAGTCCTGCACATGAAGCTCCTGTATTGTTTTTTATGTTGCACTGTGGTCCTCGATACCTGATATTTTGTCCACCAGTATATGTGTTTTGCCTGCGTCCCTTAGGTGCTAGAGAAGCTAAGCGAGCTTCTCCCTTTGCCTTTCCCGCCGGATGACCAGCCAGGGACCCTGGATGACATGGCCCCATCTTCCATACCTCTCGGTGGCCATGGGCTAAACTCCAGCCTGCCTGAAGAGGATGATGAAATAGAGAAGCCTCAGCTCCCCGAACAGTCAGAGCCTCGTGAGTGCAGCCTGTCAGAAGTCAATTTCCTGGGCATTGCGGTACACAGCATGTGTCCATCCAGTAGCTCTGTCATGGACAGCAGGAGAGAGGTTGCAGCTGCGCAGTGCCACCAGACGGACCCTGCGCTGGATCTGTACGGCAGCTGGCCTGTGGAGTGCAGCTGCGCAGGAGGAGCAGAAACGCTGGGCTGTGAGGACTGCTGGGCCAATGGCTTTAGCCACAATCCACCGTTTATCCCACAAGGCATGTAATAACCTATAAGTTAAATGATCTGCCTATAACGAAATTGTGACATCTATTGTTAAAAGCGCTATCCAAATAAAATTGTATTGAATTGAAATCTGCATGCCTTCTACACCTAGTTTTTACTAAGTAACCTAATCTTACGTCCATCTTGAATATATAAGTCATTTCAAGCTGCAAAAGATACCATAATGTTGGTCTCGTTATTTCATGTGTCTGTATGGTTTCAAATGGGTTCACACGAGACTACAATGTTCATCACGTTTGCTTTTGCTTCCTGATGCTCTTCCAGATAACAGAAGCCAGCCCTCTGAGACAGCTGCTGAAAATCCAGCTAAAATGAGGCTCCAGCATAAAATCCAGCTGTACAATCAAGGATTACTTAATACGGAGGAACTACTCTCAATAACATCAGAGTGATTCTGTCACCACAACTATTGCCTCATTTCTGGGGCACTACATATTTCAGCAATACCACAATACATTATCACCAAAGGATTTTTTTTATTCAGACCAAGAACTCAGCTATTTAAGTCAGTTTTTCTAGACAGATCACTTTAAATCTGTGTTGGTGATTTGTGTGTTTTTCCAAATATAGTGTACAGCAGGAGTTATTAGAAATACTGTATTCTATGGTCATGCAAGTTTAAATATTTTTAAAGGTATTTTCAGGTATATTTGTATTTTGTTTATGAAACACATCTCAAATGTTTTTGCTTTGAAAATCATGTATGTTTTTTAATAAAATTATTACTCATTAATTACATTAATATTACATTAATGTTCATAAAGCAGACCCCCAATGTTCGTTAATATTCATTAGCTTGGCAATAGCCAACGAGCATTTTGCACATCAATACAAGCAGATGTGTTCTTTGAAACTAGACTTAATCACTCGAAATAGTTAATTGAAGTTTCTCTCCTAAATATAGAGAAATGTCAGGCTTAATTTTATAAGTTATGCTGGTCTCCCGCCTCCCTATACCCAAACCGGAACTAAGGTGCGGGGCAAAGGTTTATGCTGTGTATGCTCATTGTCTTTAAATGATCTGATTCCAATTGATTATAATGTGCCTTGATACCAATTGATTATAATGTGCCTTGATACCAATTTATTGTATTCACTATCCCGTTCAGTGTTACATTAATAATATATAATTGCCCTTATAACACTGGTCTCAGAGGATTGCCTCACATGGTCAACCATGTACCACTTAAGCTGACCTCAAGCTAAATTACGAACTCAGAGGTCTACTGTCTAGACTTGGAACGTATAATTACAGTCTCAGAGGTTTAATATTTCATAAACGTGTACTGCGAGAAATGCTACTTTGAGGAAACTTGTTTCTAAACGTGCACAAACGAACGTTACGTTTTACTTTTATTGCTAGATGTTAAAGCAACCGAGGCTAGATGGTAAAAACGTCTCTTACTCGTAGGTGCGAGAGCTCGGATGTTTATGAGTCTCTCCAATTAATACTATTTGCGAACCTTTGAACTCTATATGCTGTCTCTGACCAGTACAGACAAATGGACCAGGCTGGTACTGTTTTACAACAGGATGAGATAAAACAGCAGATTAGTTAGGAATGTGTGTGGGCCGGTAAACAAAAGGCTCATCCCAAGCAGCACATCCAGAGGTGATAAGGATATATGTGTAGAATAGAAATAGAAATAGAAAGCTCCTTTATTGGCACATATACACATACAAGTACAAGTACAGTACAGTGAAATTCATTCTTCGCATATCCCAGCATGTTGGTAAGCTGGGGTCAGAGCGCAGGGTCA
>JAOUQW010000014.1:8193437-8213852 GCA_028565825.1 Olivaichthys viedmensis
AGGAGGTGTGTGTGACTATCTAAGGTGTGTGTTGGTAAGGGGTCTTGATCAGACCAGGCGTGTGTTTGAGGCCAGCACATGTGTGCGGTCTACAGTAGGTAGACTAGAGTTTCTAGCATTAGTAAGCATTAAATTGAGTGGAAAGAACAAGAAACTTGGTGACCTTGGCGTCTTTGTAGCACGAAGGTTGGAGCTAGGTGTGCCTATCATCATTTGCGTCCGAAAGTTACAATGCAAAGTTGGACTAAGACTATAGTATAATATTTAATATAGACTATATATTATTTTAATGCTATATTTTACAATATATAATATAGACTCGAATAATATATATTAGTATCTGTGATGTATAATGAATGTAAAATTAACTACACACACATTTTTATATTCGTGACTCGGACTCGATGTGTCCAGGTCTCGGTTTTGTCTCTAATGGTCTCGACGACAACACTATGCATTTCATTATAGTACTTAGAAATATAAGAATTTTTAGTACAGTTGAGGGCAAAAGTTTGCATCCCCATGGTTTTTGAATGAGGGGGGGAGTAAAATGTAATCTCTATTAACATTTCCTCCACAAATATTTAGGAAAGGGACATGCAAACTGATTTGATATCTTTTTTTTTTCTTTTTTTTTTACTTTTAATATCTTAACATGGTATACAACATGTGACCATTTTTGTTGCACGTGATAATGAAGGGACATCTGTGAAAAATAAAAAAATTAAAAAAACCCAGCGTTGTGATTTACACAAGACAGCAGTAATCTTGTGGCTGTTCTCCCAACACGTGACTCTTTACGTCCGCGCAGCGCTGTGATGTGATTGGCCCTGAGTCTCGTGACGTAATGGCGACGTCTCACGACCAGGAAGTAGCTTGGTGTGAACTGTCAGTGTGCGGACACGTGTCGAACTAAAATAAATAAACCTGATTTGACTTGTGTTTTTGCGATTTGATTTATTATTATTATTATTATATATTTTTTTTAAATCATGTCCGGTAGAAATCCGGGAACGGATCTGGGTGAGTGATGTAATCAGCTTAATTACCAATTTCTTGTCGTGGTTAATGTGCATTGGAGCTGCACGTGATGCAAGCCTGGCTTTTCGTTAACATGTTGGCACGAAGTAGGCGCTTGATTTTGTAAAAATGATCAGTAATAAAGCAGTAATGAAGTTTATAATAATGATAATGTAACATTTCCCCTCTGTAAACCCCTTCCTTCTTGGGTGCAGATGATATCCTGTTTAGATTTTAATAAGTTGCACATGACTTGCTGAGTTGAGGGATATATGCAAACCATGAATAGTCTTAATTGTATGTGCATTTTACCTTGAGCATGTAATCTCAGATTTGAACACGAATATACATGCGAACGGTTCAGTTGAATCAGAGCTGACTGGTTTGTGTTAAAGGGCTAGGTGTTGCAGTTGTATTGTAATGCCATATTGTCCCTCTTTGACAGATCTGGAGTGGGTGTCAAAGGTCAGAGTGAACACCCAGGCTGTGCTGAAAAGGGCCCGACAAATTCAGGGCCTCAAGGTGGCCAAGAAAGAGTGGCAGGTAGTCTAATGCTGATGGAGTGTCTCTACTGTGTTGATTTTGTGCCTCTGAGAAGCCAGTGACCCATAAAATCGTCCTTTATAGGCAGCCTGGCAACTGAAGGCTGTGACGTGCATTGACCTGACGACCCTGTCTGGTGATGACACGCCGTCTAATGTCCACCGACTGTGCATGAAGGCCATGCAACCAGTCCGCTACGACCTGCTGCAGAGCATGGACATGCACGACAAAGGTTCATTGCCACTCTGTTTAAAAGTCTTCATATGCTTACATATGCTATATAAGAGCCAGGTGGCCTGGAAACTGGCCATCCTGAATCCCACAATAGATCTGGATCTGGTGGGATTAAAGGCGGAGTCAGTGATTTTATGTCTCCTCGCACTCCGGCATCTGTCAATAAAATATCAGCTCAGGAGAAAAACTTCAGTTTCTGTGGTGCCCCATGTGGAAAAAAAAACAAATCAGGACAAAAAGGCGTCTCTACTTGCCTATCAATCATGTTGCCTGTCAATTCCCCTTCTTGCATTAGCATTCACATGGTCTACCCTGGGCTTGTTTTGGGGGCTGGGGCTTTGGAGAGAACATTAAAGGGAGGAGGTGTATTGGTTTGAATTTTCAGTTATTTTCAGCTTCAGCTAACTTCCAAAACCACTGACTATACCTTTAAGAGAAAGCTGATACGTAGCACAAAGCAGGAGTCACGTAAGAAATCCAAGATAAAATCTATCTATTTGTATTTAATTATGCATTGAAATTGGTAGTATAAAAATAAATAGTACAACACTGAAGAGAAAAGTAACATTAGGGTATAGATTACTGCTTGAGTATGCTTCTGCAGGCCTATAATTCTGATCTACCTTAACAGATGACTTGCTTTACAAGAGATGTATTTTCTTAGCACCCTTATGACAATGTGGCAAAAAAAAAAAAAAAAAAGGTGTAAGACAGGAATCAATGCAGTGAGGTAAGCATGATGCACTGGGAATGCAAACTACCGTAATCTGTGTGTTTTCATTCTCACGATCTTTATTATTGCTACAGTAGCGTTGCATCTACTTCTGATAGCAGCAGCAAAAATGTAGACTGTTGGTTTTATTAATCACTTAAACTCCCAGTGGGGTCAAAACTCTGTTAACTACATACCTTTCCTCTTTGTTTCACTGTAGTTACTGAATAATATGCTTTAAGATGACTGAGTAATAACTGAGTAATAAGCTGGGACTTAATAAAACACAAAATTCCTAAACTTGGTGTCAATTTTGTGTCTTTTCAGGTATAAGACACATCAATTCAATCATGTTATATCACATCAATTCAAAATCGATATATTATACCAAACAAATTAAAGGAAAAAACAACATAAAGTGTTTTAATAAGGTATAGGGCCACCACGAGTCTTTTCCATAGATCTAAATGCAGATGTCACTTTAGTCACTGTTCCTATTGAAACACTAGCCAGTTGATCAGTCTTTGTGACTGAAGCTCCTGCCATCCGTGCCCCAACAATAAACCCTCTTTCAAAGTCACCTAGATCTTTTCCTCTTGCCGTCTTGATCCAAAATCAAGGTTCACTAGGCCTGCTCAGCATTTCTATACATGCCGCAGAGCATGGCAGGATGATAATTGCTTAATTGTATCATGTAGTACATCTGTCTGGAAGCATCTGCCTTTTGTTTCTCTACCCATTTATTCAAGTTTTTCCTTTTTAATTTTAATTTGTCACCCATCTGTAGGCTTGTGTGTCTTGTTAGCGCTTTCCCCTAAATGTGCAACTATATTGTTTCTCACAAGAGGGCGACAAAACACTTTGTTTGAATAACTGCCTGAGCTCCTGATCTACATTACCATCTAATGTGCCATTAAAATATACTGCAGTTACATCAAAGTATTATGCGGCTTGGAGCTTTGCCTGAAGATAACATTGTTGTAACAGGCATTACGACTGCTGCGGTGTGTGTCTACCCATCTCGTGTGGCTGATGCAGTAAAATCTTTAAAAGCAGCCAACTCCAGCATACCCGTTGCCTCTGGTGAGATCCTAACCCTGAGAATACACCTCTCTAAAATGTATGCCATAGTCATTTAAAGTGACGGTCACACCGGGTGCTCTAATTTGACTCCTGTATCTGGCTCCAGTGGCTACTGGATTCCCTGCCGGTCAGACTCCGCTAAAGACGCGTCTGGAGGAGGTGCGTATGGCTGTAGAGGACGGGGCCACTGAAATCGACATTGTCATTAATCGGATGTTGGCCCTTACCGGACAGTGGGCAGGTGTGTATTTTTGTCTTGTTCTTGCTTAATTCTCAAGTTTAAAGGTGGGGTTAGCAGTTTATAAGTATGAACACGTTTCTGTGTTAAGTGCCGAAGTTTTCTTTACATTCCAGAAGCTTTCAATAAAATTTCTGCTCAGAAGAAAAAAGTCCGGTCTCTGGCACCCTCAGGCTCTGTACACGGCATGTAGAGCACCATCATACATCCAATCAGGACAAGGAGGCGTCTTTAGTTGCCTGTCAATCATATCACCTGTCAATTCAGAAAGCTTGCACTGGCATTCAGGCGTTCTAGCCTTGGCAGCGTGCATGTGTGTGTTTTGTGGGCGTGGCTTTGGAGGGAACACTGAAGGGAGAGGGGCTGTATTTGTTTAGATTGGGAGCAGCTATCTATACCTGTAGAATGATTATGCTATTTCACTTCCATTTTGGGTGCTAAATATTGAAAAGAAGTGAAAATTGCTCAAGGCTGATTAATCCTTTCGGTCCTACTCAGCTTTGTACGATGAGGTCCGGCAGTTCCGAGAGGCGTGTGGTGAGGCCCACATGAAGACCATCCTGGCGGTAGGGGAGCTGGGCACCTTCACCAACGTCTACAAGGCCAGTCTGGTATCAATGATGGCAGGTGAAGAGCAGATCCTTCTGCGTTCAGGCCAGCGTGACCTGGGAAAGTGTGAGAATATAATAAGGGTTCAATGTACAGTGAAACGCTACATAACAGGCACTAGTCAGAAGCTGGCATTAGCGTCTTAAAAAGCCACGAGGTCGTTTGTGCAAGCGAAGAGCATCTAGAGAAATGAATGTGATTAAACACTAAAGATGGGAAAAAATAGCAGAAGGACTGTTCTCAAAAACAGTAGTGCAATGTTTCACGTCTTCCCCGATGACGGGCTTGATAATTAGGTTTTCAGCTGATTAATGTGTTTTAAAGTAATGAAAACACTACACTGGGCAGTCTTATAGCCCTCCATGACTGGAGAAATGAAAAAGGTCCAAAATTTCCAGCCATGAGAGGTTTGCAGTGTGTATGTCTGAGCTCCGCACAGCACCTCCTAATTTTGCCAGTGAGCTCACCTCATAGGCAAAGAAGTGAACTCTGTTAGTGAACTGGTTCCATGGTTTAGTGCCTGGCAATTTCAGTGCCTTCTAGATGAAGTCTTAAATTATGTAAACCCAGTTTGTTCCCACACATCAGTTCATCATCAAAAATATTATGTTTTATATATTATTAAATATGAAATATTAGATTATACACAGAGTGAAAGATGACAAGTGCCTTGGCAATGAGTTACACTGCCCACTGCATGGTGCTGTTGGTTAGCTGTTGCTCACCTTCCTTTTCTCCAGATGGCCAATCATGATGCCCAATACACACACACACACACACACACACACATACCCACACACACACAGCGAGCGACTGTGTGCTTAAATAGCCATCGCCCGTTAAGCCGATTACTGTACCCAATTGTCAGTGGTGCTGATAGGGATCATTATTAAAATGCATTGCTTTTGTCGCCGCGCTCTCTCCTTAATCTCCTCTTGTTCCTATGAATTGCGTATGAGGTTTCTGAAATTGAATGATAATTTCACCTATTAATCTGCGACGCCGAGGCTATTTTACTCCCTCGCTCGCCGGCAGTGTACCCCCGCACCGCCGCAAATGAATAGAGCTTCATTACTGTCGGCCGCGTTTAATAACCGTTATCCATTATGGTGTAATTAAGACTCCCCCTAACGAATCTCAAGGATTACGCCAGTCTGAGGGAGAGGGGGAGTGAGAGAGCGAAAGAGTGGAGAGAGTGAAGAGGAAGTGAGGGGGAAAAGGAAGAGAGAGAAAAGAGTGGAAAAACACATAGAACATATCTTTAATGAACTGAAAAATGTTCATCTTGTCCTGTTTGGTAATGAGCAGTCATTAGACATACGGCAGGGCAGGAGGGTGGGGGTTCAAAACCGGTTCACAGTTTGTGGTCCATCCATTAAAATCGTCATTTTATCTTCTATTTTTATCAGATCGCTGATAAACCATAATAGGCTGCGAAGCAGTGGAAGGGAAAAATGAGCGTTCTTATTGATGAACACGCTCACGCCCTGTGTGCTCCGCCGACAGGAGCATATGTTCTTGTCTGGCCCGGCGTGCTCTCAGGACTAATGCCCTGTCTGGGCGCAGAACCAGACGGCCCTGCAAAACGCCAAAATAGAAGCGTGTTCTAAAATTGTGCATCCTCACATCAGGTTTTTCTATTTCGGTAGCTCATTTAAGTCCTCACCAAGCGCCTGTTTCTGGATCTCTCTCTCGTTTTACCGCATTGTGATGAACCTCAGTAGCCACAAGAGAGGAACTTTGATCCCAGACCAGATGGTCTGTGAAATTCAAAACCTTAGCTTATGGGCTTCTCATTACTGCAGAATGAACAAATTATAATATTCATTCAAACCAGTAAAGCTTATATGTACACCTTTTGTCAGGAATTCCACAGATTTATTTTTTTATTTTTTTATTTCAGCATAATTAGTTCATTGAGAAATTAATGAATAATGCACCATAATAGAGAAACTTACTAAGTCTGAATTTTTTACACCACTAGTGATGTGTTCAAATCCTCTAAAAAGCTCACGCACAGAACGTTATTACACGAAATAGTTACAAATACACTGCATGATTGCGATAAAGCCAAACTACAATGTATTTTTGTATAAACTAGTATACTCTGGTTCCGTGTTTCATTCTCACTGTGATTCATGCGTGCAGACTGAACTCCCAAACCGTGACAGACTTTTGTGTTGCTACTAAAGCCTACATCTGGGGGGAAATGCATGCAGGGTGCTTTAATGAAAAATAGTGGTGAAAGAAGGCAGATTTTTGCAGATTTACCACCATTATAGTGTTATCAACATTACATATAAAACTCGTGTCGTTTCACTGGTAATTTGAAGAAAACAAACAGACCGGCTACATTTGAATTGTAGATGTCATGACCCTGGTTCCTATCACAAACATTGTAAAGAAACCTGAGTAGGGGAATTTCTTCAGTGCGCTCTTGACTTTTCAAAACGTGAATCATGCTAAAATTTAGAAAAATATATAGATTTCCGCTTTAGATTCTCAAATGTTTTGCTTAGTTGGTGCCACACAATGCAAAAATGTATATAAACCCTTATAGTCACTATATATGCAAGATACTGCATCATGGGTGAATATTAGCTGTGGGTGGCATGTGTTGCAGCAGGTAGTGTTGATGCTTCACAGCTCCAGGGTTCAATTCCGAGCTCTGGTTACTGTCTGTGTGC
This sequence comes from Olivaichthys viedmensis, assembly GCA_028565825.1. Taxonomy (NCBI): domain Eukaryota; kingdom Metazoa; phylum Chordata; class Actinopteri; order Siluriformes; family Diplomystidae; genus Olivaichthys; species Olivaichthys viedmensis. The sequence goes on from JAOUQW010000014.1 coordinate 8,200,564, forward strand.
ACTTTTGCATGTTCTCCCCGTGTCTTCCCCGGGTTTCCTCCGGCTACACCGGTTTCCTCTTACCTCTCAAAAACATGCTGGTAGGAGGATTGGCTACTCTAAACTGCCCTTAGGTGTGAATGAGCGCGCGTGTGTGTTGCCCTGCGATTGACTAGCATCCGCTCCAGGGTGTATTCCTGCCTTGTGGGAGTGTTCCCGGCATAGGCTCCGGAATTAACCGTAACCCAAAGCGGTTACTAAAGACGAATAATTGAATATTAGTTATACAAAAAGTTTGATGGTTAAAGCTGCAGTAGCAGGATATATGCCTCACTTGTGTATTCTTATTGTCCACCAGGATCTGACTTCATTAAAACTTCAACTGGCAAAGAGTCTGTTAACGCCACTTATCCCGTCGCTATAGTAATGGTGCGGGCCATCCGAGACTACTACTTGAGGACAGGTCACAAGGTAGAGTCAAGAAGCAAAAGCAGTCCATCCAGAGCTACTTCAAGCTGTTCTTTCAGCTTTGCAGTAAAATATTTTCACCACCTCAGTTTGAACCATTACCACTGCTATGATGTTGTGTGTCTGTGTGATGCAGGTTGGGTTTAAGCCAGCAGGGGGGATTCGCACGGCGCAGGAGGCAGTGGTGTGGCTGGTCCTGATGAAGGAGGAATTGGGCGACCAGTGGCTCACTCCTCACCTGTTCCGCCTGGGGGCCAGCAGCCTGCTTGGAGACATCGAACGGCAGGTGGGCTTCGCTCTAATAACACTGCACAAGAGAACTATTCCAGCCTTCATGTACAGCAGGCTGATAATCAGAGGCCATTATGTTTAGAACAGTCTGTTAGCTTTGGTGTCTGCAAATGGATTTGAAGTGGCAAGGTTCAACTAGATGTTTAGTTTTGATTGTTCTACAGTGTTTATTGGAATTGGACTTTTAATGCTTTTTCTTCCAGTATTTAAGCAGCCTTAAGGCATCTGCATGCTCTTAATACATAGCTATTACCACTATAAATGCAAAGAGAAAAAGTCATGCTGTTTAATTTTTTTTTTTTAAAGATGCCTACGTAAACTTTTTCCATTACTTGATAAAAAATGTAATTGCTCAGAAATTTCTCAGTGCTCATAAAAGCATTGTTTGCCACCCTTTTCCTCTGAACTCATCTACACCGACTACTTACAGGTTGATTTGTATGCCCCTTTAATAATTTGCATCACTCAGTGGTGCACATAAAATCCAGTTTCAGAAGTATGCAAAAACAGGAGAGGGAAAAACAGAAGTACAAGAATTATTTAAGCACTACAAACTAGGCTAATATATTAAAACATGAGGTACTTTACTACCTGTTGGTGTCACAGCTGCTAACGCCTGATTGCAGTTGGCGGTTACTGTTATAACTCCAAAATCACAATCATTAACCTTGATAATAAACAATCTTTATTTATTTGTCAGTGTTCATTTTAATGTATGTAGTTCACCTCAAAGTTTGAATAGCAAAGTGCTGCTTTCATGATTTCCTAAGTAAGGTCACCATAATTCACTGATATCACTGAAACGGTGATCTAAACGTGTTCAAAAATGCATTTTTGAGTTCTGATAAATCCAGTTTGCCCATAACTGCCAGCTAGTGTGAGTATTTGCCCAGATGTCTTAAATGATTCTAGATGATTAAAACACAATAAAGACTCCAATTTAATAAACTGACTCCTCTTGCCAAGGCAATGTTTTTCAAACATTTGTTGCATTTTACAGATTTATCACTATGTGACGGGACGCTACCCAGCCTATCACGAGCTGCCTATGGCCTGATTTCCTGAGATCCTGTCCATGTGACCAATGAGACTCAGGACCTGCTCAAATCAGCCAATCACACCACGGAGAAAAGTCTTCGTTGAAGTCTTCAGGGAAAGTAATGATGACAATGTGATCAGCATTAAGTGTGTATGTTGCAGACATGAAGGTAATGCAGAGGGCGGTACCACACGCTGACCTGGCTTGATTTTGTAAGTGTAATTACATTTCATACAGCTGAGAATAATTATAAATAAAAGGTTTTATGTGAAGTTGGCATAATTTGCTCAAATAAAGTTTATCTAAAAAAAAATTAAAAAAAAGGTGAAAAATGTACTTAATGAAGGCTTAATGTATAACATACAATGTATTACAATGTCCCACTCATCCGTTTTGTAGGCAATAGCTCACTGGATCAGTTTTCAGTATAACCTTTTTTCCATTTTATGGCCACCTTGCTATTTCAAACGTCCAATCCCGGCGATAGCTAACTTCCTTGAGCATCTCTTAAGCTGCACTCGGGGTCACAGCATCATTCGCAAAGGGATATATTATTTGACTGCAGCTGAGCTGATTTCATTAACTCTGCACTGATCGTGTGAAGTGTGTGTTGGGGATTAATTAAGGGGGTTAAGTGAGTTTAAATGATCAGATTGAGCCGCACACCAATTTGGGCTTCATTTGAAGACGGAGGAACTTTCTTTCTTCTCCTTCCTCTTTCTTCTTTAATTAAGAGATCTCGGGCCGTGCCCTTGACTGGAACAGAGGATAAATGAGTGAATTAATTGTGGAATGGAGAACCGAGGTAAAACTTCAGGAAATGGAGGTATATTCAGGCCAGCGTGACCTGGGAAAGTGTGAGAATATAATAAGGGTTCAATGTACAGTGAAACGCTACATAACAGGCACTAGTCAGAAGCTGGCATTAGCGTCTTAAAAAGCCATGAGGTCGTTTGTGCAAGCGAAGAGCATCTAGAGAAATGAATGTGATTAAACACTAAAGATGGGAAAAAATAGCAGCTTTTTAAATAAAATAGAAACTGGTGTTGAGTGGTAATTTCAGAGTTTTAGCGTGATGGCACTATAACGGATTAGACCAAGATTAAAGATGAATCATACTTACAGATTAATAATTACATCAGGAGAAAGAGGGCTGTGATTGCTATTTAGCAGTGGTATTTAAACAATACACTATACACCTAAACACTGCCCAAATTGGACACAAATCACACAAAAGGGCCAAACCATTCTGTTGACGATAACTGGTAGAAAATCTATTTTCTATAATCTATATTAAGTAAGTGTTGTCATATTTTCTTGTTTTGGTCGTTTTGGTTTTCAACGTCTGCTATCAGAAATGTCAAATTTCTCCATGCCTGAAACAAAGCTGTTATGCACACGCTATTTTGTTCATTGTCTAATAGGCCACTGTAAAGTTTCCCCATTGTAAAAATAAATAAATAAAACCATTCACTTTTGTTTGTGCTTATTTGTGCTGTAATTTATTTGTTTTTGTGCCAGTTTGGTTTTTGATATGTTATAGCGTTAAATATAAAGATCACAGTGAATGAGTGTAATGTGTAATGTGTAAAAAAAAATCAAACGAGCAACTATTTTTGTACAGCACAAATGAATGACACTAATTCGGTTCGATTTTTGGTTTGGTTTTTGAGTTGAATGGCGTTTAATGCACCGTGTCATCACTTTTGGCCATCGACTTAAATTGAAATATAGCTGTTATAATATGTCAAACCAAACCAGCACAAACGATCATTTTTACGGCACAAATCGGCACAAACGAATGACACAAGTATTATTCAATTTCTTTTTAGATGGGGTGCCAACTTCATAGAGGTGTCAAATAGCCCACGTACGTAACCTTCCTACAGTAAAGGCACCTATTTAAATTATTTTTGCATTATTTTAATATATTTCAAATGTTTACATTTATTATTGAACAGATTCAACTAAAAATCCGTTCTGCTTATTAGTGTGTCCCTGTTGGAATACCACTGTTATATACACTATTCATTCAAATTTCTCGCATGCAAGATTTACATTTTATTTACATGTTGATTAGTAGTGCTGACGGAATTGCAGCTCTGTGGATGTGTTTCATTTCGACTAGCAGCATAGTGTATAAGGCCTCAGGAAAAGGCTGCGTCAGAGTGATGAAGCATCGTGGCTCGCCGTGCTGCTCTCCAACTCCCCGAAGTGGTGACAGATTAGCTGCACTTACATAAAGGCATGTAGATCATCTGCAATCTGGAGCCGCGGCCTGCGCCAGCGCGCCAGATAAGACTGAAAGATTGAGTCGGCCTCCAGATTGATTCCACCCTCCATGAAGAGCGCTCTTTCCGTCTACTCTCTTTCTCTCTCCCTCCTTTTCGGCTTCTCTCCCCGTCACTCGCTGTCTTCGAGGCCTTCTGTCATTCTATCATGTGGCCTGTGGTTATGTGTTTTCATAAGCTGATGATTCTCTCTGGACACACTCGCTGCATAATAACCGATTTTCTACTCTTGTGTATTGACGTCGGTGGTGATGTCGTCTTATAAAAACAGTGCCGCCGCACAATTGAAGACAAATATAAAAGAAAGAAAGTATGTCAGTTGGAATGTTTGCAATAGATATTTTCTTCCTCGGAAAGGCGCAAGATTGATACTTTTACGGATATGTTCATTTGTCATATAAGTCTAATTTGATTACGGGGTCAGACAGTGAATGAAATGTAAATTAATTAAGCTTCCAGGAAACAGATGCCATGGGGAATAGCTGAATTACAGTTGAATTATTCATTAGAATATGGAGCGCTGATGCTTGGGGCACAATTTTGCATTTGATATAAATCATTACATTTGACACACAATCTGACAAAATCTTAAAATTCTTGCACTCCACTATTTTATATATCATTTGAATTATTATTACAAGCTGTTTAAGTATCACTTAAGACTGTGTACCTCATCAAACACCACATATAATAGAGATGGTCTGAAACTCAGCCTGTAATCTTTTTTTTATCTGGTTTGCCAAAAGGTAATAAGGTGGCTAATATACCCATGCCTTTGTAGTACATAATGACAAACTACGAGGCAGCGTCATGCTCCTTTTAACACAGTGTCTGGATCTGTCAACTGACCCGAGTGGCTCTCACTCACTCTCTGACACTTCCCTTTGCTCAGACTGATTGCTTTTCTGTTGTTTTATTCATCAATGTTTTTAGCCAGAGAGCGGATGTGAAAAATGGCGTGGTCCGGGAGGTGTTTCCACACCAAAAAGCTCTTTGTAATGAGACACTAGTCACATGTCAACTACACTCATTACAGTCCAGGACTGGAATTTGTCATTTGTAGGCTTGGAAGTCGAGACGGGGTGGCATGTAAGGCGTCGACTTTTCATCAGTTTTACCAGTCCAGAAGCTAATCTTTCTTCTACGGGATACACTGTGGTCCTTGATGTGAATGATGGAGCGCACACATCTTATATTTAACACATATTTGAAAATGCGTCCAATAACACTGAGAATCTTAAAAAAAGAGAGGTAATACTTTAAGCTCCCCCAGACCGAGGACGTGGTATAAAATATGTAGGACTAGTCGAACTTGTATATTTTATTGAGAGGATGTCATTCTTTTCTGTTGGCAGACCAAATCATTAAAATACCACAAGATAATAAATAGTATAAAATGACAAATGTGCGAAACAAAGTGAGCTAAAAATGTCTTGAGTGCACTTCAAAATGGTGTCAGACTCCGTGTTAGAAACTATGCGTAATTGGTAACACAATGTGACACAGCCGGTATGACGTATTTGACAATATATCCTGACAGTAGGTGTCGGGACTTGACACATTTGCGGTGACACGTGCCAGTTTGTAGACTAAACATGGGAACGTGATTTTACCAAATATGATAAGATGTGTAAAAACAACCGAAGCAAGATCTGTATTTAATTAGAAGGTGGTGTATTAATTTTTCCCACTGTAATATTTTTTAAATCAATACAAGTTACGTAATGTATTATACTGGAGACATAATAAACCTCAATTAATTTAGTTCCTAGAAAGCAACTTTGCTTTGTTGGAGCAATCTAAAGTCTGTGCTAGCTGACATTTTGGCTCAACCGCAGGAACTTAGCCAAGAGAATTCAGGAAAGCAGAATTCTGAGATGTTGCCAGATCTACACAGTTTATTCTGCCTGGGAAAAAATGTCTTGGTGAGAAAGCTGCAAAGCAACACCGGTAAAAAGTGTGCAAAGATTGACTGAGGCATCCTGTACATTTAAAAGAAAACCTACAACAGTAGCCTCCAGTCTTTACATCTGACTGTTTTTTCCCCAGTATCAGTAGGATGCCTGTCATTGGCCGTATGACCTTAGCCCTCAGTCGTGGTGAACTGCACCTCACCAGGAAGGTCACACACAGTCATCCTTTGTCTAACGAACACAAAGCCGGAACCCACGGCCCAGGTGAAAAGCAAAGGAGATAATTGGCTCTCCAGCTGTAATGATATTAATGATGCAATTAAAAACGAGTGCTTGCTTCTCTGGGAGACGGAGAAACAGGTAGTGATGGCTGCTACCCAGGGACTTCACTAGTGTCAGTCTAGTGCTTCTGATGCTGCCATGATGCGCACAAAAGCAAAGGGCCGGAGCAGGAGCGTGCGACGGCTCGCCGCCGAGCGCCTCCCGCCGCGCACACTTGTCTTTGAGCTCTGACCTTGACGCCGAGTTCCCCAGTGACAGAGAAGAGATGGAATACATGTATTTGAGATCAAACCGTCTGCTCGGGAATTCACCTGGCTCTGAAGTCTCTCCCTCCGCCGCGCCGTGCCGCAGCTGTCCTCGTCAAGCTCAGGGCTGCAAATTAAGGATAAATGTTAATTAGCTTCGATTCCTCTCAAATCTGCGGCGAATAAATGATTTGTCATTGACAGATCGGTGGAGTATTTATTGTCTATTAGGGCCTGGCACGCATGAAAGAATTGAAAGGGATTTTGACTCCTGATGTTTACCAAAACAACAAGACAATGTGGTCCTATAAGTTAAATAAATAGTTATTTCTTTATTAGGCTCTAACCAGGGGCTAAATTTGGTTTGTGGATTATATTACATCTTGAAATCTGTCTATTTCACTATCTATTTCAGGAATTTTGTCTAACCGCGAACCTGAAAACTTGGAAATAACTGACTCTAGCTGATATGATGTACTACTGCCACACATAACCTCTTTGGCATTGCTCATCGAGGAAAGAAAAACTGACATATTTGATAATCTAGTTGATGATTACAGTAGCAGGTTATCTTAGAGCAGCTTCACTGCACCAGTAGAACGGACATCTTTGATATTACCAATTTGCACCACTTGCATTTCCAAGCTTGTGCTTTACACAGCAATTGGTTTTCCCAAGCAGAAAATGCCACAATCAAAGAGCAATCGATATCGAAATATCCTTCTATGCTTACAATGAATGAAATGCTACTGCTGGAGCATGGGTGGGGTAGGAGCTGGCGGTGGAGGCGGTGCAAGAGCCACACTCCCAGATTACGATGTTTGATGGATGCTCCAAAAACACGGCTGTGATCCTTATTGATCGTCCTTTTTTAATCAGGGTGAACATAATTATCGGTTTGGCTTCCGTCTCCTATGGGGCGATGAGAGCAATCCTGAAAATGCTCTAAAAACCCAAGGTTAAAAACCACAGCTCAAAACAACAAGCTATAGTGAACTTGGAAACGAAAGGATTATATGACTATGTGACTTAACTGTGGCACTGAGAGCAGTTTCAATATGAACATCAGGGTCCTTTACAGACCTCAATCCTTCTGACAAGCACTTGATGTTCCAGTATCCCTCTGTGGGTCAGGGTTCATGAAGGCCTGTTGACCGGAGACAGTGCATTCAATAGATCCTCTTCCCTCTGCATACTGTGTGTGTGCCATTCTTTAATCTGTATTAGATGAAGATAATCCGCATTATCTTCATCTAATACAGATTAAAACAATAGAAAATGTTTGACACTGCTTGAAATAGCATCATGACATTAATGTTATATTGGGATAGATAATGTTACCAAAAAAATTTGACATTTACAAGGTACAAGGTTTATTTAAAAATAGACGTTTTATGAGAATGATTTTTGTTAGAGGAAAGGTAAGTATTTTCTCCAGTTGCATGAGTGAAAAATTGGAATCGTTGTGTGTAATGTTTATTTTATACAATCATGAAGGCGGAAGTTAGCTGCGTGTTTGTAGTAAGCATTGGTTTGGAGAATGTAATGCAATCAAAAGTGCGAGGGATCTGCCAGTTAGTGGGAGATATAATAATTGTTTGGAATGGGGATTCTCAGCGGACTCCTCTGAGTGTGTTGGCAGGCGTTTGAAGTTTGCCCTGACATTGGAAAAACTCAAGGGCAGGGGGGATGGGGAGGAACCAGAGCTTCTCAAATGAGACAAGAATAGAAAAAGAGTGAAAGAAAGTGAAAAGAAAAGAAAAAACAGAGATGGAGTCAAGTTAACTTCAGAAGTTATAAGTGCCGTTTTATTTTGAAGTCAAAGGGAAATACAAGTGGTTTGCGCACACTGAGCGGGCTCTGTGTGTGTGTGTGTGTGTGTGTGCAAGCAAAATTCACAGCTCTCATTAGCTATTAGAGCCCACGATTGCCCTGAGAGACTTTAGAAAGGCTCATAAAGCCTGCAAAGCTCAAGGATCCTGGGTACGACCTTGAGCATCTTTTTTTTTTTAAATCCACCGCTCATCACCTTGAGAGTCGTTCTACAAGAAACAGAAGCGAGGCGACGAGGGACAGCTCTCCCTGGGTACTCACAGGTGCACTGCCCTTCATCCCATATGAAGAAAAGACCACATATGAATTCATTGTAGCCCTAACTTCCTTGAAAACAATATCATAAGCCGCAATGCCTGCGAGCCTGCCCTCCAGCGAGCGCCATGCACGTCTGAGGATGATTGCCTTGTTGTGTCCGCTAACTGCTAGAGCATGCTGAGCCTGAGCTGCAGGGACACTGATTAGGGCCGGATTGCCCTTAAGCTTGAGGTTGGTGATGCTCAGCTCGCTTCATTTAAATTGGTTGTATGTAGCACAGACTCCGGGTTCAATACCGTCTGTCAGAAATGACATGCTTCTTGCACGTAACAGGAGGCGCATGGACAATTAGTATGCCTTGAAAATAAGGGAAATACTTTTGGCAAAATAATGGATGAGTTTGTTGACTTGAAGGTGGAAGAACAACAGAGATGTACGGTAAAACTACCTTAGAGGTGCACTTTGTAGGATACAATTACTGACTGTAGTCCATCTGTTGCTATGCACAGTTTGTCTTTTGAGACCTTTAATGCTGAATAGCCAAATCCTAATAGCCAAACAGGCACTGATTTGCACTGATGTACACTAGCATTCAAAAGTTTGGAATCACTCGTCATACTTTATTCTATTCACTAAACTCTTATGCATTGTAGTAGATCTAATATATCTATAATATAAACCACACACCACTTTTTAGAGGTTTGGTTTGGTTTTTAAAGTATTTTGGGAAAAAGTTATTTAAAAGTCATTTATAAATTTAAATGATAAAAATTTAATGATAAAGGAGTATATTATTTAAGTCTCCACTTCAAGATTTGATCACCACTTTCCAAAAGAAAGAGGCATTCTGGATATTCATTTTTATATTAACATCACTCTTTCATAGTCATTTTAGAGTCATCATTCTGGACACATGATGTTTTACAGCTTTCTTAAATAGATCTTTTATAGATCTGAAACAAAATGGAATTTATATTACTGAAAACATTGATTACAAACTTTTTAAGGCTTGTATACTTGTTATGAGCTCCACATATGTTCACTGCAACCACACACACACACACACACACACACACATGTAGCCTACTTAACAACAAAACCGTGCAGATTCCACCCAGAAACAAGGGGATAAATTATGGCAAAAACTAAAAGTCGTGTAAAGTTTCCACATGCATCCTTGTGACAGGCAGCTAGTGTGCTGGAGAAAATGGCACACAGTAAAAAAGGAGGCCAACCCACCAGACAGCCAGATAAAGAAAGGCAGCCGTAGTGAAGGAAGCATGAGACCTTTTCATTCTCCTTTCCCGACTTGTATTAAAAATGAGCCAAACTGGAAACTATTAAACAAATCAGCCGTCAAGGGGGGAATATGTGGCAAACATTTTTTTTTCTATCAATCACAACTGACAGAATTGTCACAGGATCTTTTTGAAGATGGTGGCGGGAAGCATCCGGGGACCTTGTGAGCGAGTAAATAAAACATGGCACTTTTTTTTACTCCCCTCTTCTTTGCCTCCGTTGGTTAATGGGGCGGCTCCTGCTGATCAAAAGCATATTAGCATAGATTAATCAATCAATGCCTCAGTCGCCAGCTCACTCCTTTCCATCACTCCGTGGATGGAGGTCAGCATTGTATGTAAGCGACTGAGGTCCTCCCACACAGCATGATGCCAAAAATCCTTGCCCGCCTTTCTCACGCCATGCCGTGCCTGCTCAAATCACCCCACATCCATTTTTTTTTACTTCCTTTTACTCTTTTTTTGTGCATGTTCTGCAAAATACCTCTTTTTGAGTCTTATTCATTTTTAAAAAAAAGAAGAGAGAAATAAACTGATTTTTTCCTGTAAATGGATGTGGAGTCTGCATTACTGGCAACCTTTTAAAATAGAAGGTGAGTTGTGTGAATAGCAGGCTCGTGAACGAAGAACAAGTGATTAAGTTAAGTGTTTCTCTTTGGTCTATTCCAACCTTGACTTGAATGCCCCTAGCTATTATGGTCCATTCGGAGGTCCTCGTAAACTCGTAAAATATTGATGTGAACCAAGTCGTATGTACCAGGTGTTTGCGTTCGGGTGCTCATCAGTAACTGGTAACTTTATCACATGAACAATACGCATGTCCACTGGGATATCAAGAAGCTAGACCAATAAGATCAACCACTGCGATACGTAAACAATGGAAGCCACAGAAAAACTCTGCTGCACGTTTCTATTAAATTATTATTAAATTATTAAAGCTATATGCATATATTTACCGTTAACCTGGAACATTTGTCTGTCTGCTGGTCGTCACCTACGTGTGTAAAGTCACAACTCGTAAACTTGGGTATCATGGAAGTAGCCCGAGTTTACGACTGGTATTTACCACTTTGTCGGCCTTTCAAGTGGTGGTAAACTCGATAATTTCCGAGTTTCCGAGTTGACGACGTCCTGGGCCTAAAGGAATAACCACTGGATGACATGGAAAGTAAAGTGTTGTAAAAAAGTTTTTTTGTTGTTGCATTTTTGTACATCTTTCATGTTCATGTTCTTTTGTGTCACACTGGAATAAAAAAGATTAAAATGCTTGTTTGGTTGGTGTAGGACATATTTAAACAATTAAACAAGTGGGAAAATAAATTGCCCCCTCTTACTTATAGGGACAATTAGGGCTAGCTGCTGGAATATTCTTATGAACACTCAGGTCTGATGTGGACCAGTGCTGTTTAGTATAGATTTGGCTAGCTTTTGGAGGCACCAAATGCCATGTTCCAAAATAAGATTATAAGGACCTGCTGAAATTGTCTTGAAATTGGAATGAAATCATTTCAAATGCTCTGACATTTCACTAAGACACAGGTAAATCCATATAGTCCAACTGCAGAATCTGTAGTGGCTGTAGTAGATCTAATAGATCTAAAGAAACAATCTCTTAAAGGCAAGGAAGACATAAAACCACGAAAATCAAGGCAGATTTGGTCATGTTTGGCACAGAGCACCTGTGTAACTGTTTATAAGTTGTAGACATTGCAAAAGACACAGGAAAAAGTGAAACTTTCGAGTAGCATGTGTCCCCCTGTCAGTGGGGAACCCTCAGTAGGCGTCTTCTCAGCCTTCAGAAAGGACCTAAGCATTTCTGGGACCTAAAAATCTGTGTTAAACCTGTCTATATATATTTTTTAATGTTTATTTTTATTTCATAGAATCTTCATGCTTGTTGTATGTAATGTCTGTAAATATTGTAGCGATGTTTTGCATGAAATGACCAAGTGTAAATGGGGTCATTGGTATTGGAGGTAAAACACATTCACTTACTAATGACTTATTGCACTGTTGCCTCCCTAACAATGAGATAATGGTAAGAGAATAACTGATTTACTCACCATTAACAGGTACAGTCTTCTACAGAGCGATGCTGAGGTGCAATATTAGAAAGAAGTCCTGTAGTGAGGCATGTAGTGGCTGTCAAAGTTTTTGTGAAAAGCTTATCTTTCAGGTGCATTGATAAATTTTTTGGGTTTCCGACCAATGGTAATTATCTTGGACTGCTAAAATTTACCTTTTTTTGAGAAATATGGCCAAAAGTGTTGAGGGATCTTATTAGACATCTACAGTCAGTATGGAATTTATCAGCTTAATGGGTGAGAAATGTAGTTATGGTCACCCTGGGGCACCACACTATGTTAGTCCTGACATCCGTATGTATGGCTAAAACCAAACACTCAATTCAACAGTATGGACCGCATCAGCCAACAAATATGGTGAAAATGTTATGGTTTATGCTACGCCAACAGGACCCAGCTAATGACTTGGCAGCACTGAAGGAGCTGTTTATGGGAACATGCTGTTTGTTAATGCTAGCAGTCTACTGACAGATATTACAGGTTCAGGTTGGAGTTAATTCAGCAGCACTGGTCATTACTGCTGATCTGTCTCATTGCTGCTAAACCCCTCAATGTTGGATATTTTGAGCTCTTAGATTTGGTCATCCTAGCACCAGATCAGCCATGCCTTGGACTGAATTATGCAATGGTCATTCTTCAGGCAGATTCTTCTCCTGGAAAATTTAGGACGTAAAGATCAGGGGTTGCAAACACACAAATAATGAATAAGCCAATATAAAATAATAAGATGCTAATTAAAGGGACATTGGGTACAACTGGAGCTCTAACAAGGTGACATACAATAACATTGGAATTTGTTTACTTCTTGGCCCTACCTCCCATCCATACCCATGTACACGAAACTGGGTGAAAAATTTAAGGCGCAACAATATCCCAGTGATTTTCAGAGCCTTCATTAATACAGCTTGGTCGGTTGGCACAGCGGTAGCTAACCTAGCTAGCTAGCTTACAAGTGCCGACTGTAAACCTGTTTTACACCAGACATGGTTACCATGTCCGCTTTAGCCCAGCTCGAGTAGCTACCCTAGCTAGCTAGCTAGATTATCGTTAGCTGAATTGATCTAACATTACATACAACCTATGAAGGTGGTTCATCCCAAATGATTGCTTTATTTTGGTATCATTTGATTCTGATGTAAAGGCAACCACTGATGCAAAGTTTATCATTTTATAACATTATCACATTACCTGTCCAGGAGAAGTGTATATGGCCAAAAGTATTTGGACACCTCTCCTAATTATTGAGTTCAGGTGTTTCAGCCACACCCATTGCTAACAGGTGTATAAAATCAAGCACATAGCCATGCA
>JAOUQW010000014.1:8229561-8255926 GCA_028565825.1 Olivaichthys viedmensis
GCCCCTGGAGCAGGGAGGGTTAAGGGCCTCGCTCAAGGGCCCAACAGTGGCAGCTTGGTGGAGCTGAGGCTTGAACCAACGACCTTCTGATCAGTAGTCCAGTGCTCTAACCACTGAGCAACCACTGCCCCAACCACTGCACCAACCACTGAGCCACCACTGAGCCACCCACTGCCCCAACCACTGCCCCACCCACTGCCCCAACCACTGAGCCACCACTGCCCCAACCACTGCCCCACCCACTGAGCCACCACTGCCCCACCCACTGCCCCAACCACTGAGCCACCACTGAGCCACCACTGCCCCGAAACACCACTAAATATGAAACTCACTCAGATTGTCCTGTATGCATTCCACTCCATCTGCTATCAAATATATATATGCAGTTTAAAGTGATTTCGTGGTTTTGGGACTATTGAAACCATTCTGTGGTTTCTTTATGTTGTTATCGCTTCAGGTGTTTGCCAATGTGGAAGACACTTTTGGCTCTGCAGAGGAGAGGAAGAAAATGATTCGGGTTGATCCAGATGTCGAGCGAGTACGACGGTATTGACGTTTTCATTTACCTTTCTGAACGTGATATAAATAACTTGTTTGCCCACCCTTTGCCTTTCTAACTGCCTTTCGACCTCTTTCATATCTCCTGAGCAACTCTGGATGTTATTTAAAATAGCATAATTTATGTCTTTCATGTCCCATAGTAATGAGCAATTTTCCAAGAATTTATAGTGTCCAAGATGAATCTCAAAATGAAACTTTTCAGGTGGGAGAAGATTGGAAATTGTTCACAGATGAAGCTTCTGGAGATGGCCATAGCAATAAAATACTTTTTTTCATAAATAAGTCTCCAAAAGGTACCCATCATCTTGGGGATGATTCAAAATGTAAAGACGTCAAATATTTTTTGGCATGACCGAGTGAAAAAACTCTTCTTTGAAATATTTGAATTTTAATACCATGCCAGAACAAATTCATTACTGTACTTGTATCTATTTTATATACAAGGCATAATGGGGGTGTATTGGGATGTTGGTCATTTGTTTTACAGTCACAATCAGGATACATACATCAGCTATATATTACACTCCTCTATAACGGTCGTTTGGTGACTGATTAATGGCAGTCCTGCCACTGACACTGAATTGCATCTTTTGAATCTGTGCCCTGGTTTAACATTCATCTACTACCTGCAGATGCCATCAGAATGACCTGGAGAACATCATTCCCTTCGTGGTGGTTGGCCTGCTCTACTCTCTGACAGGGCCCGACCTCTCCACCGCTCTGCTGCACTTCCGTCTATTTGTTGGTTCACGTTTGGTCCACACGGTGGCGTACGTGATGGCACTGCCTCAGCCCAGCAGGGCTCTGGCCTTTGTGGTGGGCTTGGGCACCACTTTCTCAATGGCCTACCACATCCTCACCACTGCACTCTATCTATAAATAGACACGTCGTTTATTTGAAATGTGAATGAATGTGCATTTGCATAACCGTGACTAACTAAAAACCGACCTGTCCTCTGGATTTAGTGATCACTACAGCATACTTAGCTTACTACTTAGAAAGCTCATCAATCATTCTGTATGTTGATTTTATACAAACAATTGTCTTTTTGGTCAGAGTAAATCTTAAAGAAACATATTACTAACATGGTAAGTGAAAAAAAACTACCAGTAACTGTGAGAGTGTTTTTATGAGCAGATTACTGATTCCTTCTTTTGGTTGAAAATAAATGTATAAAAGCCAAAATATTTTTGGGTAGTATTTTTGGGAAATGGTTTAAAAGTGTTTTTGGAGTAAATTAATGTTGTAGTGCAATTGTTTGTTTCAATAATTTTTTTTAAACAGACTAAACTAAGACTGAATACATAAAAAGGTTCTTGGGTAGATCTCACTCTCTAAAGGTCATGTTAATATAAGTGATGTGTCCATCGTCCACTAGAGGGAGGTGTTTGAAAACTCAATCTATTTCAACTGAGCATGCGTGTGTATGCCAATCCAAAGATTTAATCTTGTGAACTCTCACTTATTCACACACTCCTAAAGGTCCATAGTTTCAGATACAACAAGGACGTTCCATGTATCAGTGGACAGACTACAAAATGCTGGCATATAGAGGGCAAATCTACCAGAAGAGAAGCAGCTTTTCTGAGGTGTACTCTATAAGCCTCCAAAAGACAACAGAATTTGCCTTGAATATGCTTCTCTTCGCACAAAAGACAATAAAACATATCTCGTATCAAGGAGAGACATGATGTTCTCACAGCCTTGATCCTCCCCTTTTCTTCTCTACATGGCCTTCGGTTTGTAACAAATTAAACATGGCTATTTAGTTCCAAGGCTAAAAAACCACGCCATGCATAGAGTCCAGAGGCTTCTGCTCATTTCTTTTGCGTCTTTGCCCAGCTCCGGCCAATATTTCAGTCAAGTTGAGCGTTTTACAGCCATGGCAGTTGAGGAACGCCCAAACCTTGCTCCATGATCAGTAGTGACTGATCCTCCCACTCTGTCTATGCCACTGGAGCTCAGCTCTGGATAGGTTGGTTTGCACCTGGCCTTTCAGAAAGCTGGTTTGGAATGTGCCTTTTTCACCAAAGTGCCTTAAAACTGTGCTTGAACGTGCAGGCTTAATGGTTGGACTTTGTGGTAACGTATCAGTATTCAGCGAGACATTCAGATGTACAGATGAGAACACAGATGGACTGCCTGTGCACCTCCATATCTGTCAGAGCATTTCTTCGCTCTTTGTCTCTGTATTAAGCAGACATCGTATATTTCTCAGATGTGCCCCGCTGCCTTATTGTTCGGGTTATTAACTGTACAGGGGCTTAATTAGGCAGAACTTCAAAGTGGTGGCGCGGGCCGGCGCTGAGGTGCGGCAGAGATTTATATCACACAATGGCTCCCCGGGTCCTGAAAAATTAATGAATGCTTAGCCGAGATCCGACTTAGAGCCGACACTCTGCATTATAAATCAATTTGAGTTTGAGCCTCGCTGTCTGCTACCCGCTGGACCTAGCAGCGCGGACAATTTGAGGGCACGCGGTGATTGCAGGTGATGGTTCCATGGCGGCTGATTCTGAGGTAATATGTGGACTGCTGGTGCTTCATCCAGCTCAGGCTGATATGATGGAACAGGCCCCAATGTACCTGAGGCCAGTCCATAATGGTCACAGTCAGACACACACACACTAGCTACAACCTATTAGCTTTTGATGAGGGATATGATGGAGCAGCAGTTCAAAGCTATTCTGGCTCAGCCAGTACGTAATACAGGTTAACATACAGCAAATGTCACCTCACTCAGTTTCTTTTAGAATAAATTGTGTTTTTGTTCCTTTGCGCTCTGCTTTGTCGTCATCATGTAGCCTCAATTACAGGTTTGTGACAAGCTACTCAGATTTTTCCCAGGTACAGAGAACCATGTTTGGGTCCCACTTTTGCCATGTGCTGTCTTTGGCTAGGGGTTCTCAGTCAGTAGGAGGGTAAAATAATTTCTTCCTCCATGATGAACCAGCCACTAGACGAGTCCTGTTGGTGGATAAAGGCAGAGCTGTGCGGCCAGCGCTTTAAAGATTTGTGCATGTGTTAGTGGAAGGACAGACCAAGAACTGGCTGTAACTAAATTCTAAAATCTATAAAACCATTCCCAAACTTCAAATGTTTTTGTGTGAACTGTACAGACAGAAACCAACTGCTCGGTCATATATAAAAATGCCATATGCTAACTGGACTGTCAACCAACATCTGTTTTTAGAGGATCTTCCACAGGATGTTCCTCCAGGAAAACAGTCCAGCCGCACACATCAGCTAAGTTCCCATAGAGCATGACATTAATCTCACCCCCGGCCAGCGAAACCCCACAGGATCAGAGGATGGTGTGACCTCTGCTCGTATGTTTCAGGTCGAGATTAGGAGTGCTGTTGCGGAGGTTGCGTAAAACTTGGCTGGGGTCAGCAGATTGCTTATGCTGATCGCAGTGATTGGAACGCAGGTGATTAGCATAAGCAATTTAAATGGTATTGATTTAACCTCATGGTTGCAGTAATTGAACACCTCGACCAAACCTCCCCGCCCTTTTCTCACGCTCTCTCTCTCTCTCTCTCTCTCCATACTGCTCTCTACATCTGTTCCTCTTTCAGAGCTGCTTGCCCAGGTTTCAAATTTACCCCTTATTTCCTCAGTTTTAGGACTTATTTTCATGTTTTTATATAAACACAACATGATGGAGTGAAGTGGAGTGATTCAGCTAACAGTGATTTCATCAATAGAGGATCAAACATTAATTTACATAAAATTTCAAAGCCATTACACTAGATTACTATGATACTAGGATTGCCTAGATGTGGCTACGCCCCTGACAACAAGGTCATTGAGGTCCTTTGAGGCCACCGGCTGATAACAGTGACATTAAAAATGCTTTGAGGCATATACATGCCATGTACATGTACAAAATGTTCAAAAGTCCAATAATGTCATTTAAGGCCAGTGTGTGTAGATTATGGCATGTAGTTGCCATGATGATGCTAATTGGAGGCTCTAAGCTTCCATCGCTTGCTACTTATGTTACATTTACATTTACAGCATTTAGCAGACGCCCTTATCCAGAGTGACTTGATACAGTACCCTGGAGCAGAGAAGGTTAAGGGCCTTGCTCAAGGGCCCAACAGTGGCAGCTTGGTGGTCCCAAGGCTTGAACCCACGACATTCTGATCAGTAGCCCAGAGCCCTAACCACTGAGCCTCATTGAAGCAAAATTTGGATGCTAAACATGTCTTGGCTGATCAACTACATTTGAGATAAATGGATAATTAAAAAAATTTAAAAAATTAAATTTCCCCCCAGAATCATTCCATTAACATGTCACGTCTGGATCTCCTGCTTCATTAAAAAAAAAGCATGGAGGGAGCCGTGGGACTGTTTTTTGGTGTAACTCATCTGGACAAGAATAATTGAAGAAAACATTTCATCAGATATTTATACAATATTTCATCAGAACTTCTGACCAAGATAACTCCTCCCAAAAGTAATAACCCTCAAAGTTAATCAACTTTCTTTATATCGGAACCTTAATTTGCCCATGGTCGTAATTTGGCATTTAGATAACATTGACTGAATGAAGTGAGGTGGGAAACAGGACAAAACACAGGACTAATGACATTTCCCTTTATGAAAGGTTCGTCAAAATATGCTTTGCTTTATCTCTGAGAATGCACCGACTGTGCCATTACGTTGAGTTATATTTGGTGCTCTGGTCAATTAATGGATGAAGAAATGTCCACATAGGAGAACATGCTTGTGCATTCTTCATTTTCCACCGACACTCTTCGGGAGAGTGTGCAAATTTCGCGTTTTAATATTTTAGCGCTCTAACTTAGCTTCAGACTTCTCTCCAGGTAATGCACTAGATCATCCTGACATTTCAAAGTACTAAAACCTTTGGAATAAAGTGTTTTTTATTCTGTTCTATTAACATAATTTATGCTTGTCAGGGAGCCCACCTAGGTAGAAGCCGAGTGGGGGGGTACCACCATATTTCATCCTTTCCTCTGTGTGTGTGTGTGTGTGTGTGTGTGTGTGTGTGTAAGAGAGAGAGCGAGAAAGAGCAAGAGAGAGAAACAGACAAGATAACAGCTGTCATGAGATGTGAAGCAGACATTCAGCTTCATTACTCTACTCTGAAACATTGATGAAGGAGAGAATGGACTCATATGAAAGCCAGCCATCACTATTTGCGTGCCTGGTAACAGTGAACGGCACTTGCTCTTCTGCAAGATTCACATAATACTCTCAGAATTCTTTATTCTAATTGGTGGGGTTCAGTAAAACCAGCCTGTTTGACCACAGAGATGTCTCTGATGCAAAGCTACCAAACATTCCACCACTGAGATAATCTACTTTGGTTTTAGGCCAGCTGTGGCTCCTGTCTCCACATTGCTAGTCTCGACCTCGGACGCACTGCCTACAGACTGCCTGATATATTGTACACTTTACAGTCAACTTCAGAATTACTGGCACCCTTCAAAAGAATGGGCAAAATTAAACATGACACACAATTATTAAAAATTTCCACTCAAACAACTTGAAAAATAACTGGAAAACCAAAGAGTTTTAAACACAAAAGAGGCAGATGGTTGTTGACCTGCACAAGTCATATGATAGATATGAAAAATGACAGAAGCAAAAATACCATTAAGCTAAAAAAAATGCCATCAAGCACAATCAGGGCCTTAATAAAAAATGTTTCAAAATACTGGCCAGGAAGTGAAACCCCCGAAGTCTGTCTTGCAAGTCTACTACATTGCTAGCCCCTCATTAGAGACTTACTACTGTTAGCATGCATCATTCAAACATTACAGAGCAAGTCTACCAGTATTCAACATTAGCACAGAATAGGTCTATGATTGCACATGAACTTACCTTAACAAAGTCATGTTTAAGACTTGTAGAGAGTCCAGAGAGACTAATATGTAATAAGGGAGGCAAGATTGTTGTATCGATTAGAGCAAATGAGTTTTTACACCTTTTTATTTGTGTCAACACGCTGAGCAGAGGAGGCCTATATGCTGCTGCTCCCGCAACACCAACATCGACATGCTTCATGAGCCCACTGGGCCTGTCTACATCAAACACAAGTCCTTGTCGTGTAGTAAAGCTCTACAGATCTATGTGATTTACCCTTGTTCCCAATACAAACTGATTTAAGTTTGTTTGTGTGTGTGTGTGTGTGCATGAACATTTGAGACACTGGCAGCTAAGTGTAAAAGTGAACCGTTGTAAATGTGTTATCACACATACTTACATAATTTTAGAGTACTGTTCTCTGAAGGCTGTCTTTCTGGGGTCAGAATGAAACAAACACCAAGAGAAATCATCCACTCACATATTAAAATCAACATAGACACAGAGTAAAATATCCCAATCACATTTTAAAACAGCCTTGTTCCTACTCAGCTGGACGGTGTTGGTCCAGCAAGCTAGCAATTCCTCCACACACACACACACACACACACACACACACACACACACACACACACGCACACACACAGAGAGTGACCTGGAGCCATTCAGAGTGGCTGTGTGGAGCTCCACTGTGTCCTGAAGGAAAATCAATAACCAAGAGGCAAGCTAATTAACTGCAAATCATTTAACCCTGTCTCAGCAGTACATGAAATGTGGCCATTATGAGTAGCAGAGTTAATAATAGATAAATCTGCCTACTTTTATGAATGAAATAAAATCCACCTCTGATAATATAAAGGGTAAAGCAGACTGGGATTTCAATCATTTTGGAAATATGGGCTCTTTCCATCCTTAAAGTTCCTGTCAGGACAGTAAACAGGTGGTCTACCATAATCATGATGATACCGATGCTTGATTTTGGTGCAGTATCTGATGCATCCATGAGTTTTAAATACATTTCAAGCTACTAAATAAACATTATTCTGATATCTGTCAATGTTGGAGTATTACCACTACCCCAACACAAACTTTGCACTGAATATCCATGTGTCGATCCATTTTTGACATGGCCGAAAAGCTGGACCCATAGCACCTCCAAAGCTCTGTCCGAGATTGGGGAGCCAGGGAAGAAGGAGATGGAGACACAGCCCAAAAAGTCCAATCAGAGATTTATTTGGTGTGCGTATACTGGGCTCTCCCTCACCCTTTGGCACTCGACAATCAATAATTGAACAGACCGAGGATAATAGCTTACACACACACACACACACACACACACACACCGACTGCACTTTTTCAGAGCACACAGGAGAAACTCATTTGCTCGAATACCAAACAGAACATTAACTTGTGTCCATACTTATTTTAATATTGTCATGGTTTTAAACAATTCATTCATTTTCTTGATTTCCTCTCTTTCACACGTCCGGCTCATAGTAGCCACCATGGCAGTGCTACCCCGTGCTTATAGCTGATTCAAAAATGGCCTCTGCAGCCTTCCTTTGAATCCTTGGCCCCGCCTCGGGCTAATGGCCACTTTACTGGCGACTTCAGTTTAGTCGAGTGCAATAGTACGCTACGGCTCCAGCTGTGCAAATTGTGACACAAAAAATGGCAGAATTCCTCCCAGAGATCAATTGGGAGGTATTCGGAGAGAAGAGAGGCAGGTGATGATGGCACGGCGTTAAGTGCACGGCTTGCGAAAGCCTCCACGGAGCTGCGAAAAAAGCTCCATTATTTTAGTGTAAAGAGGGGTGAAATGCAGAGAGGCACTTTTCCGCTGCGAGCTGGATTTAATGCAGTGCAAATGGGCCTGAGTGCATTGTCACCTTTGGGCTTGATGTGCTGCCATCCCCCAACATGACAGACACAGCTCACTTTCCCCCCCATGCACCCCTGCTCTCTTACTGCTTATAGTCGACAACGGCTGCAAGATTATGTAACTAAATCGTGCAAAATCACCATGTATTATATAACTTTTTTTTGTTTTGTTGGAAACCTAATGTCCGTTTGCTTACAAGATTGATTAACAGCTGAAGAGAAATGGAAATGTGTCTAGCATTAAAAGAGGAGTTGGACCCATCATTCATCTGTCTCATTACGTGTTTTGGGCCAAACCATGTAAAAATGTTAAAAAATGCCCTGTTGTATACTAGAATACGGTCCTGAGATGAAGGAGAAGAGATGAGAGCAAGAGAGCATAGTTATATTCCATGTGCTTATTACTTTACTTCTCACCAACCTTGGCAGCGAGTCCTGGGTGCAGGGCAGGAGATTAATTTTTGACGATGCGATCGATCGAGGAAGATTTTTTTTCCCACCTCCCTCCCATCTCCCTGACACAGACACATCTAATTTGCTGCTTATCTTATACTTATTGAGTTTTGAGCATTGTTAAATCATACCTTTCAGCTGTTTAATTTCACCTAGCTCCTCCGCCCGCAGCCCCCCAAGTGTACACAAGCACTTTATATCTCTCCCGCCCTCAAAAACAGGCGAAGAGGGAGCGAGGGAACGAGGCACCCAAGGGGTGATGAGAACCGTTCTCGTGCTAATACGGCCTCCACCTCCCTTTCTAGCTCACTTTCATGGCTGAGGAGCCTCTTATGAAATGCTGATGTGGATTCCCCCTCCTCTCCTCTCCCTTCGTTCCCTCTCTCTTTTTCTCCCTCAGGTCTTTCTTCTCCTTCTCTTCCCCGTGGCAATAGATCAGATTTCCTCTGGGGAAATCATTACTTGGCATCATTACCATCTCCAACACTTTTATCTACTGGGCCTTGTTTCCACCTCATCACTTGATTAAGTTTAGGGAGGAGAGCAGAGGAGAGAGAAGGAAAGGGAGAGAAACTTAAATGCCAACTGTAATAAATAGACCTTGAAGGACTCTTTTGATTGGGTGCTGTTAGGGTGCCAGGCTACTAGTTATTTATTGTTCAGAGGGACCTCTGCCCCTAAATGTGCGCGCGCACACACACACACACACACACACACACACACACACACACTGTGTATTGTAGGTGGAAATTAGGCCTAGCAGATGTTCATTCTCTCCTTTCATTAGCAATGGTAATAAATGTCGTGGCCTGCTGATTTGGTACATGCCATTTGTTTCAAGCAGCCCTAATTAGCTTTTGCTGAGTCGAAATTGTTTCAAATATTTTGTTCAAAGTATATAGGACTTTGATATTACATAAATAATTACAGACCATCATTTATCATAACATATGGTAACTGAGTTTGGAAATAATTTTTTTTAAATATTATATTTAAGGATATTTCAACCTCATGAGAAATGTATACAAATTTCAACAAACTGAGGCAATGTGGTTGTGTTTCATTCGATTTCATACAAATTAACTCTTGAGAAAAGGTGTACCCTTTCATACTTGTCAGAATATTTACAAATTTGCAAGTATGAGACCATATTGGTTAATTCACAGTATGATTGGATGGTTCGGTAACAATTACTATGAATCCTGTATTCATAATGCATTGCAACACATTATATAGCATACATAATACCTTATAATGCCTAATATAAGACTGTATAATTGCTCTTAAGTAGTTATAATCATATAACACATTATAATATCTGTTTACTAATGTTGTAATGCTCTATGACACAGACTCTGGCAAAATATCTGTACCACAAGTTAAAATGCATTATAACATTCACCAAATTGTACTCAACTCAAGTGTTTATAAAAATATATAACACATAATAAAGCATTATTCCAGGTCTTTACGGTCATTAAGTGAAGTCAGCGTTTTTAAAATGTCATCTAAATGTGTTGTCTACAATGTTTGTATTAACAGATATTATAATGCATTATATAATCTGATATCAAGTCATACACTGGTGCTTTATAAAGTGTTATGCCCATAATCATTTATACAGGCTTATGTTAGGCATTATAAGGTATTATGCATGCTATATAACACATTATGAATAAAGGATGTATCAGAAGTGCTACCAAAGTTTATACCTTTTCAGATAATCAATAAGTCAGTAAGTGTTGGTTTATTCATGCTGTCTGAGAATATTTGCATAATTTATTAATGTGAAAAACCTTTAATTGTTGTACATGAATAGCAAATATTAGACTCCTTTTACATAAGCACCTAAGAAACAGTCACTCATTTTACAGCACTTGCTTGGAGGTTGAGCAAGACATACACAAAGACAAAGACACACACACTCACACACACACACATACACGCATAATCCATCCCACATATCTGACCCGCAGCTGTTTGGATCCACAATGCACAGTATGCACGTGGGCGAGCTTTACCAGGGAGTCACAAGTCGAGGCGGAAAATGAATATCTTTCTTCACCTTTACTAATGTAAACATAGCTAACTGACAAAGAAGCAAGCAAACAAACAGGAATGGACAGCAACTTCCCTCATTCTGTCGAGTATGAATACTGGCTTTGAGAGGTTTTTGCCAGGATGCGATGTGCAGCCTGATCCGATGCTAATGTCGGATCCCAGACACGTGTTGTGGGTGTCAGCAGTGTGATGGCAGGTGGTAATTGCACATATCTTTGTTTCAGAAAAGGATGCAGCTGACTTGCAGGCTCTATTTGCCCTGGGTCTCCTGAGTGGCCATTAGGAGCCGTTCTGATTATGCTCAGCACTCAGTTTGAAAGAGTTTCAGCTAACGCACCGACGCCAGGCACATCCAAGCCCACAAGCTAAAGGTTAGGGTCAGAGAGGGTCAGGGCTTTTTGATGTCGACTCTGTGTTTGCAGGGTCGACTTGACTTGTGGTGGAGAAACTGTTGGTTTATACACGCTGGGCAATCCTACAGACAGACGCTCAGGCACAAACATAACCTTCAGCTGTTGTTGTATACATACCCCCCCACCCCCACCCTCCAATGGCAAATAAGACCATAAAAGCCAGGAGTCCAATTATCCACCTGACATAAAGCTCTTATCCGCTGGAGGATACAGCCTGACATACTGCTACAGCTTGGAGCTCACTCTCAAGGCCATAGGTAGACAATAGGCTGTGCTATGTGCTAATGCCTAGCAGATTCATACTCTGTCCACCTCGTTCATCACCCCTTTTTCGGGGTTTGTGACTGAGATAACGAGCCCATCATCTTCCAATAGCCCTCCGAGGACAGCGCATGTTTCTGAGCTGCGTGCCGATGAGAAGTAAGTTTGTGTTTGTCCTTACCAACCGAAAACAGGAGCTGAAAGGAAATTGCCTTGAATCGACTTGTTTTTTGTCTTTGAAGGATTCCGTGAAGGTTATAGTTGGCAGTTATGTGGTTCCCGCAACCCTGCTGAATACAATCATCTCTCCAATTCTAGATTAGGCTAAATGGAAATAGTGTGCAATAAACAAACAAGGCTGCTATAACGACTGATGATCTCTAGCTGTGAAACTGGCAATAAGAGTTTTCACCAAGGCACCCAAAAACAGCCACGTGGTACTGGGAAGATGACTTGCAAGAGTAATCTAATTAAAACAGCTGTGCAGTTCCACAAAGCGCATTATGACTCCTGAAAATGTACTGTATAAGAACAAGATGTAGCAAGATGTCCAGTGTTATTTTGCAGGTATATTTAATATATACTGTATATGTGTGTGTGTGTGTGTGTGTGTGTGTGTGTGTGTGAAAGAGAGAATATGTTTGTA
The DNA here is from genome assembly GCA_028565825.1 of Olivaichthys viedmensis. Classification (NCBI taxonomy): domain Eukaryota; kingdom Metazoa; phylum Chordata; class Actinopteri; order Siluriformes; family Diplomystidae; genus Olivaichthys; species Olivaichthys viedmensis. The sequence goes on from JAOUQW010000014.1 coordinate 8,241,677, forward strand.
GCCATTGATCCGGCATGGGCATTGCCTAGTGGCGTAAGCCTGGTGCATCTGGTATAGGTTAGTGTGCTACATCAAAGGGAGAACTTCAGAGAGGCGCATGGCCTCTGAATCTCCCACATCCCATCTCCCTGAGTCATTTGCCCCGTGCTATGCTATCATAGCACATTCCTGATAATGGGAGGCAGCCTTTGTAGATCGCTCGGCGCAGATAACACATTGTACATTCTTTAAATGACACATCAGTAGACGTAGGCTCATGGAGGAAATTGCTAGTGGCATTTGAGCGTGTTATATGTGAAATAACTCTCCTTCTTTCCGACTTCCAGTTTATTATGTGAGCCACTTATGTCAATCTGCAGAAGTGAGGCTGATTTAAAAAAAAAATGGAACAGGACGTTGGCGGGAGTGTGTGCGCGTGCATGTGTGAGGTCAGGTGCACAAGTGTCACGGCAATCATCTTGATTGATTTGATAGCTGCCAAATTCCTGAAAGGCTTTGGTCTTGTGCCATGCACTGGGTTTAGCCAAGTTTAAGATGATGATAATTCCTTGAGCTATGAAAAAGCCAGATTTGATCTCATCTGTCAAACATGAATAAAGCTAGACTCTCAATCTAGGCAGCACTACTTGATTCGGAGAGATTTACATTTCTTCTCTACGTCTAAGGATTGGCAGGATCTCAAAGAAAGCACATTTGGAGTATCATTCGCTCACAATCATTAGCCCTTTTATTAAAACAAGCATGTCACTCTTTATTGGCAATCAATGAGCTCTGAATCCGTGATAACACACTCACCACTGCACATTGTTACTGGAGGCTCACTAATGTATTTTTTATTTTTTTGCCATGGGATAGTGCACATACACAAATCTGACCCAAAATACTCAAGTCTATTATCGCTGCAATAAAGAGATAATGACCCAACAGTGGGAATACATTTGCCAGGGCACCATCTCTACAAAAGGAGGCTGAAGGATAAGGAGTCATTAAGGCAGCGTTATCTGGTCCAGATAGCATTGGCATGTCTGTGTAGATCATTATTTTCACCCCTGGAGCCGTTTGCCAAACGAGGAGAGTTGGGATAACGGATGCGCGGGCCGAGCGCACACTCTGGGGTCAGCCACGGCACGGGGATGAGGCAGCTAACGATACATGGCCTGGAAGTTAATGCACTTTCTAAATGCTCCTAATGATTTTATGGAAGAAACTTGCATGATTTTTCCCCTCCTCATCTTCCTCGACATTTTGTTGCTGAGGGGGGGGCGAGGCTGAGATGTTTTTTTATTTTATTTTTATCTTTCTTTTCTATTTTTATCTTTCAGATCTTTAACAAATGCCCAGGCGAGTAGAAAGGATCTGATACAATAACAACAACATGTTAAATAAGACACCGTACACTGCCTCTCCGCCTGCACTTGACGAATTGGGTGTTCATCAGTGCAAGTCTCTCGGAGAATGAAAAAAAGTGATGAAACCTGTCTTTGTTCATAGTGATGGGAAAAGTTATAAGGTGAGCGATTTGGGAGGCGGAGAATGCACTAGAGAGCACTGGAACTTTCTTCCCAAATGTTGTAATAGCAGCTTTAAGTCTTTAGATCATAACCACAGATGATTCAAAGAAACCATGTAACTGGATTTTACATTATGATGTAAGAAAATGTAGTAAGTGACAATGTGTTACACACTAGTTAGGCTCCTGCACACTGTAAAAACATTATAAAATTGTTCACAGTCACTTCTATAGGCTACTGTTATTGCATATGAACACTAATTGGTAACACTTTACTTAAGGGTAATGTTCATAGGGCTACACTTACATAAACCCTTTAAGAAAACTGCAAACCTACATAAACATTTAGTCTTATTCCAATAAATGTCATCGGACATAAGACTGCTTTCTTTAATTTTGGTGTCACATTTTTGACATAACATCTGAGGTAAGTGACAGATATTTGTTGACAAATCCTGTTATGACGCTTTCCAGGCTGACCTACGTTAGAACCTCATGACTGCTGACTTTGTAGCTCAGTGTACTCCTGGTATGTCAGAGTCACATAATGGTAACAATGTGACATCTCTTGCTAAGGTCGAGGCTCCAAAAGATGCTCTGCAGTGTTTCCTGAATTTGGCACTTGAAAACATCAACATGAAAACCTGCTGTATAACACTGTGACATAGTGATGTTTTTAACAACCATTACACTGTAACAAAGTTATGTATAATGAATTAAAGTAGGTTTAATTTGACTATTTATAAGACTTTTATGAATACCTATAGCAATGCTATGACACTGTAATGACAAAGTTATGCATGTTTTCTCTGCCCCATAAGTGAGTTTAATTTTACTATCTATAAGACTTTTATGAATACCAATGGCAATGTCATGACAACGTAATGACAGAGTTATGTAAATTTTCTCTAACCCTAAATTACAGTGGGTTTTGATGTTTGACATGTCACATCATTATTATTATGTGACTCTGTACACTGAGGTACAAAGTCAGGAGTCATGACCACGGCCAGACTTATGCACGTGCAAAAGGGGTCCCCAAATTTAATCAAAACCTATGAAGAAATATTTGGGTTTTCCGTCCAGCGACTGTAATATTTTTAAAGAAATATCGCCACGGTTTGTGCAAGTTCAATACTTCGCTGAAAGAAAATGCTTTGATTTGCTTAGTTGTATGTCAGTCATATTTGTCACATGGGCTTTTGATATTAGCTAGCTAATTGTCATCATGTCGGATAACAGAAAATATGATAGTGGAGCGCAAAAACAAAAAGAAAGAAAAAAGAAAAAGAAGGCACGTAAAAGGGAGATGCTTAAATTAATTAAAAAACTGACTAGATTTTTTAAACTGAGCGTCAGTGACGAAGTTACTCCAACTGCGGTCCTGTCATCATTAATCTCTCCTCAGACTGGCACATGCAGTGCGACGGGTTCATCAGCTAACCTTGCCAAAGCTACTGTAAGTTGTGTGGGCTACGTAGAGGTTCGGTTCGGTTAAGGTCGTGACATGGTGTCTTTTTTATGCTGTGGCTACTTTGTCAAAATTGCTACAGTAGTAACCATGGTCAAATATTTTTTGCTTGCCATCTCACTTTTCTTTTTCTCTCTAATACACACACACACACACACACGTTTGTCTTACTATCCTTGTGACATAATGATTACTGTAGCTACTTAATGCTATGCCTACACCTAAACCTAACCCAAACCTTAACCTCAGTAACCAAAAGGAAATCATTTGGCTCTAGTTTTTTTAAATAAAAGCTGCAGTTTTTGTAAAAAAGCAGTTTTCCTCGTGGGGACCAGCCAAATGTCCCCACAAGGGTAAAATTGTCAGATATTCCGATCCTTGTGGGGACATTTGGTCCCCACAAAGATATAAAAACATGTTGGTCCAGCAAGCCAGCAATTCCTCCACACACACACACACACACCTTACTCACTTTTGCATTCTTGTGCTGTGATGACAATTAATTATAACTTTCATTGCATATGTCTCTCTCTGTTTATAATGTGTGATTCAGTTTCTGTGCTTTAGTTACTGTCCATAAGGGTTGACATTGCCTCTCTCTGCTCAGTGACTACTTGCTGTTTGATGTTATAGTTGCCTTGTTTTTTTTTCTGGTTGGAGCAGTTGTAGATTCATGTAATGGTGTAGGTATAGGGCCCCAACAATGACTCAAGCCCAGGGGTCCCCACCACCTTAAGTCCGCTCCTGGTTCATGACGTTCTAACGTAAGTCAGCGGAAAGTGTCGTAGCACAACCTTATGTCAACAAAAATCTGTTTGGACTCGGATGTCAACTTGACATCAAAACTGACGAAAGCAGTCTTTATAACAGCTGACGCCTATTGTGATAAGCCTTTATAAATGTTTATAAATGAAGGGCTTATGCAGGTGTCATGTAGCCCTGTGAACCTGTAAGTAACGTGTTCCTCACTAATTACAGTGATAATACTCAGTATAATGACAGCCTACACAAATTAGCGTCTAGCCCACTAAAGCTCACCCTAAAGCGGGAATTATTCAGTTTGACATTGTGAGATTTGAGAATATATTTGCTCAGTGTTGTATTGTATAAAAATGATCATTTACAAAGTGTTTTTCCTTCTCCCACCAGTCTCTATCTCCATTGAGGGACTTAACAGCTTGAGTCTAATCAAAGACACTTTCCCCTCTGTGTTTCAAGCTAAAGCAATTCAATTAGTTTAATTGGTCTGCTTATTATGGGCCATAATGAGATGAGCGTGCGCCTATTGTCAAACTTTACAGGCTACTTTAAACTGCCTCCCTAATTAGAGAAAGGACTTTAATCTCACTGTTTTACTTGTACAGTAAAGAGGATTGTCGAGCACTGATCTGGCTTCACTTATAAGCCAAACTGCAACGGGCTTTAAATGGTTCCAGTGTGGGTCTCGGTCAGGACCTGCAGAGCTTGTGTAAGTGTAGAATTAACTCAGCTTGTAGCTGTTACAATACATTAAAAGCCCCAAATTTTAACTGAAGGTGATTATCTATACTCCTCTACTCAGCTGATCCTCCTAAATGCACTCTAGAGCTGACAGATTCTCTGGCAGATCTGCATCTCCCTCTTATACTCTTTGCATTTCAGTAGGTGGACTAAAAGCAGGGTGGCAATTTTTGAGTTGCGATGACAACAAAATGGCTGACAAAAATGATTGCACTTACGATCAATCATAGAGAAAGGAGCATAGCATGGTCTGGCGACTAGGCTAATGGAGTGGCGACTGAAGGGGCCTCCGCTGGCTTCTTTGCATCTACACTTGTGCCCTTCAGTGAGGCACTTAACCTAAATTGCTTCAGTAAACACTCGGGAGGTGGAAATGGACGGAGGACTAGGCGAAACCAGTACACGTCTAACAAGGAAGGACACATGATTGGATTAGAGTGTTGAGAATGGGGGAAGAAAAGACCACTGGCACACAACGTTAACACAATAAAACTGTATTACATTTGTGCTTAAAATGATTACAATACAGTATGTACACGTGTCCTAAAAATAAACATCTCATGCTGAGTGACACATTAAAAGAAAATTATATAATAGCAAGCCAAAAGGAATACTTTTTTTTTTTTTTGTTTTTTTTTTTTTTGTTTAAATATGTACAACTGCCATATACAAATCAGTTTGTGTTTTCTCAAGGCTTTACCCCCAGTTTCAGAAGGTAAGTGAAGTGTCGGTCGGATGCTGCTTAAGCGTGGTACAGTAGCGTTAGCTTACACTTAGACAAACTCATCACAGCCAGTAAAATCTGAGGTTATGCAAACACCTCTGGTTTATGTGACCCGACTTGTTCTTCAACTCACCACAAGTGTTTGTCAGCGTGCAGCTAATGAGGCCAGACTTGTGAAGTCTGGACGAGAGGCTTAGCAACCGGACAGTGATCCAATTCAAGTACAAACATGTCAAGGACAAAGCCTCAGTATGACACGCAATGACAAAAAAAAAAAGAGATCAAATAAATACAGTGTATAAAAGAAGTAAATCAGACCCCATCCACCCACCCTACCTCACAAACTGACTTGTGCCAAATCCCCACAGTGTCCTGACAATGATCTCTGGAGGCTGTGTTTTACATACAAAGCAGGCAGGCGCTTTTTTAGAACATGGATAATCTTACTAATAACGTTGCGTCAGTGTAGCAATCCCAGCAGATCTGTTGAACCCATAAGAAAGAGTAAAGAGAAAGAGAGAGCGCTCGGTAGTGCTCAAGCGGATGGGGCTAAGGATGACTGCCTATCGCTTTTTCTGACAAATGGAAAAGAGAAGAAAAGTAATAGAAAAGAGAAATAAGGAAACCCCCTCAACCTGAGATCTTATGTTGACATGGCTCCCTCGCTCCCACCCAACAGTACTACACTCATGCCTTTTCACCACTCAATGCCTTGATTGTTTTCTCTTTTTTGCTTCTTTGTGGTCCTTGGCCTGTACAGGGAGTGAAATGGGGGTCGCTGCGATTTGGAGAGGGGTCTAGGAGAATGGTTTAATTTTTTGCAGGGTTGGATGTGTGTGTATATATATATATATATATATATATATACTGTATGTGTGTGTGTGTAAGTTATCAGACCTTGGGGTGGATTGTCTCCATAAGGTCGTGGGTCTAAGGGGCAGGGCAGAAGAAGGGTCATTTCAAAAGAGCCACAGCAATGTCCAAAACCAGCGTCACTTTGCTCAGGGGGACTTTGCAAAAAAACCCTTCCCACTCACAACAAGTCTCTATGGCTATTCTGTACAGCAGTGCCCCAGATTAGGCTTTTCTTATGTACATTATTAAGGACAAGGGCTGGAGAGGATGGTAGTGCTTTTGGTGTCTGACTGCATGTCCTGTTTTCAGGTCCTCTCTCAGCTCTCTCCCCATGAGTGAAGGGGTAGTGCAGGGGTCAGCGGACTTGCGGGGCGTAGCCTTCCTTCATCAGCCCCTCTTCATAGTCCGTCTGACACAGGATCATGTTGTTCTTCAGGAAGAATTTGTCCCCCACACAAAACCTAAGAAATTGAAAAAACAGAGATAGAGAGGTTTATTTAATGTAAGAGAGTCACAGCCAGGTTCAACATTGGATTTTTAGAAAAAAGGGTCCCATCTGGCACCCTAAAGGATTCTTGGGTTTGTCAGTCTGGGGAAACCATTAAAAGTTCTATGTAGAACCCTACAACAGAGGGTTTCCCCATTCACCAAAAGTTTCAAGTAGAACCCCTTTAGGAAGTCTTTACCAGCCAAAGAGCCCTTGAGGAACCATAAAGGGTCAGCTGTGGGCTTCCCTCAACAAAGTGGATGAGGCTTCCTCTCACACGAACAGCCCTTTTCCACCAACAAGATGCCGGTGTTGGTGCTGGTGCCTAATCTCAAACCCTTCTGCATTTTTCCAGCGCAAAAGGGCAGGTTCTCAGTGACAAAATTGGTTTGGTTCCACCACAGAAATGGAACCAAGAACTGGTGATGTCAGGGGCTTGGGACGGTGCCATTTTATCGCCATGACAACAACTCGAGACAGTCAAGTTGTCAGGACCGCAATTTAAAAAAAAGAGTCATGAACAGTGCATGGGGTCTGAAGATTATTGTTAAAAAAAACCTAAATTAAATATTGCAACTGTTTTACTGCCAATTGCAATTAATGAAATGGGCAACCTGATCTTATGAGAAATGTGTACAAATTCAAACAAACGAGAGCAGTGTGGTTGGATTTCGTTCGATTTCAAATGAAATAAGTTGGAAGAAAAGGTAAGGCACTGGCACTGGCACCTTGTCTGTGGAGAAGGGGTATGAGAGAACTAAGGAGAGGGAAGTTAAGGTGATGAACACTAATCCACACCCCCTCACTGTTAGTGCGTTAGGAAGACCTGACCTGAGGAAAGGTGCTGTGTTTATAGTATGTATCTCTGGAGTGCATCAGCATCATGGAGCTGCTCCTCCACCTGCAACTGCTACATGAATAAATCACGGCCCGGCCTCCACTCACTCTGCCCAATGGGCCACTGTCTCACTTGACCTTTTAGAGAGGAGATTATGTTGACCAGGGGAGAAAGAAAGTGTGAGAAGGGTAATGATATGTGAGACAGAGGGAGGGAGAGACACAGAAACTGAGAGGCGAGAGAGGAGAGAGTGAGGAGAAAGAAAAATAGGGTAAGATAGATAAAAGTGGAATGAGAGAGAGAGAGAGAGCTCCTCTGTGTGCTGAGTTGTCCTAAGGGCTGCTTATCTTGCTCACAGCGAGTTCGACAAGGTCAGACTACAAGTGCGCAATTCTGTTTACCAGTGTGCCTCCCCTCTTTCTCTCTCTCAGCATGTGTGTGTGCGTACCTGAGACTCCCCCATCACCATTTTAGCTGGAAGATTAAAAGACTAGTTCACTTCTCAGCTTGAGGCTAGAACAGGAGCGCAAACAACACAGCAGGCTTCAATCCCCCTTGCGTGCCCATTTGCCTCCAATCAAGAGCTCTTAAAACGCTCTGTGTTGACCAAATTGCATTGTTTCGGGGCCTGGAAAGATCAATTGAACTGAGATACGTTAACCTTTCCATCTATCTCGCAACCTAACAAGCAGTGGAGACAGGCCTGAATAAACCGTGCCTAATTGCGCTCTCTTTCCCTGTGAAACTTTGTAAAAGTTTGTATTAGTCACAGGTGACAGTGTCAGCCGGCAGCCGCAGCCATTAGGAAGGATCAAGTATCAACAAGTAATATCCATTAATCGTGCTTGTTGACACGGTGATTAACACAAAGCAGAGGTGTGCTTAATGTAATGGTGTCATTGGCGCCAATAAAAACGTCCTGTTTAAATGACACATTCTTCCCGGGAATCCATTAGTGTCCATCTTGTCTGACACTCGGGGCCCTCTACTCCTCCTCGTACCTCAATCCCTCTCTCTCTCCCTCTGCTAATAGGAACCTTCTGTGTTTATTTAAAGCTTGTGTTTTCTGCTGCCTCTTAGTCCCGTCACCGCCCTGTTTCATAGCGCCAAAATTGTTTCTGCTTGGTGAAATGTCAACAACACTTGTGACATCTGAGCTCCAATTATGACGAGGATATTGCAGGCAGCCCATCAGAGGTAGCAGTAATAAATGCTCTCGTGCTTTCCTCCATCTTGCGGTTCCTGCAGTCATTACAGATCACCACATGTTCCAACCACCAACATTAAACCTTAGCCCCCCCAATAACACACTCACTGCATTCAACTGCTTTAACTGTTTTTCACAAGGTTTACTTTTTGTAAATGTAAATGTCAGAGTTTAAGGTTTTATCCTGACAGCATATAATTCTCTCTCTTCTTTCTTTCTTTCTCTCTTTCTTTCCTTCTTATTTCTTTCTCTTCCTTCCTTCTTCTCTTTTCTTCCTTTTTTCTCTCCCTCTTCCTTCCTTCCCTTTCTTTCTTTATCTTCCTATCCTCTTTCTTTTTTGTCTTTCTGTTTATTTTTCTCTCTTCCTTGCTTAATTTATTTCCTTCTGTTCCTTCCTTTTTTCTTTCTTACTCTTCCTTGCTTCCTTCCTTCCTTCTTTCTTTATTCTTTCTTTCTCTTATTTCTTTACTTCTTACTCTACCTTCCTTCTTTCTTTATCTTCCTACTCTTCTTTTTGCTGTCTTTCCTTGCTTAATTTATTTCCTTCCCTTCCTTCTTTGTTTCTCTTCCTTCGTTCCTTCTTTCTCTTCTTTCCTTTTTTCTTTCCTGTCCTTCTTTCTTTCTTTCCCTTCCTACCTTCTTACTTTTCCTTCTTTCGTTCTCTTTCTCTTTCTGTTTTTCTTCTCCTTCCTTATTTCCTTATTTCTTTCCCCCTCCTTCCTTCCTTTCTTTTTCTTTCTTTCCTTCCTTCCTTCCTTCTTTTTCTCACTCTTTCCCTCTTCTTCCTTCTACTTGCCCCCCTCAGGTCTGACAGTCATGATGAATATGTCTATTGAGACCCATATAGCTGAAGAAAAGATAGCTTCCAAGGCAGCACACTTAATGATGTATGACTACATCTGCGATTTGCCTCGGAGGTCCGTGTTAACTATAGTAGTAACATCTCCAGGACGAAATAACTGGCAGCGGCTAAATGAGGGATAGAGAGAAGTGAGGGAGAATATGAGGCAGCTGGAGAGAATAGAATCAGAAAAGAACAGAATAGAATAGAAGCAACTATTTTATGTCACTTATTTCTATCCTTGAAGTAAAATTTGATGCAGTGTGGATCTGAGGGACGAGACGGTCATTTGCGGCCCGCAGACTGGAGGAGTTCAGTCCCTGAGGCAGTGTACAGCCCAATTTGGCTCCAGCAATCTCCCCATCCAAGTGTGACCCACGCTTGTGACCTCGCCCAGCCTGGCACCAGCGTCCCACACCCGTGTGCCAGTCCCCAGAGAGCCTCTGGGCAGCGGTGGTCAGGCTCATCAGCACAAGGTGAGCCGTATGTAGTGGCCTGATGAGGCCGGGGTGGAAGACAGACTCATCGATTAGTGCCTAATGGCTCGCTGGAGTCACTCAAAATCTAACACACACACACTGACAGGCCAGTGCCCATTAACTAAGCTGAAGAAATAGCTCCAACCGTGGTGGCGAAACTCTGATCCAACTCTAAAGAATCAGACCAGGCTTCAGCTAGAGCTTTGTATTGTGATATATCCTGCACTATAGTGACTAACTATAATGACTATGAATGATGATCTCCTTGCGCGAATAAAGTATATCTGAAACATGCTATTCTGTGCGAACGATTCACATTTTGTCCATCTAGCAGCAGGGAGATGAATTCAGTTGGAAACGGAGGCTGAGCTTTATATTTCTTTTTATTAAAAGATCTCTCTAAATGGCTTCCAGAGCGCAGCATTCAGTTCAGTACAGCTTGCTGCGATGAAATCAAGCTAATCGTTGGCAGTATGTAACATTTTTTCCTCTCAGCTGTGCTTTTGTGTGGGCTCCAGTGATTAATAAAGCTGCTTTAAAGGAAATGATGGTTGTGTTGATGTGTGTGTGTGTGTGTGTGTAGAGTGGAAAAGCAGAGTACATGGGTTGGAAACAGATGGTTGAAGCCTGGAAGATATGTATTAAACTTTTTAACAGAGGGTTATTACCCAGAGTTTATCAGTGCAGTTCAGTGTGTAAGCACACGTCCAGTCTGCATCAAATGCCTCTGTCATGACCCAATGCTGCCTCAAGTCCATTTCAAAACAGTATTTTTTTTTGGTATTATGTAAAAAAGAGTCATATTCTTTACAGTTTTAACTGTACTATAGCCTGTTCATACATAACAGTTGAGACAGAATTAGAATTACAACACTTTTTTTTTTTACTAGGTTGGTAATGGATAGAGCAATTCATAATGCAATACATCATACGGAGGACCTTAGTATATTGATGAAATGCATTATTTGTCTAGGCATCTGATTCTTCAGTACAAAGAGCAAAACGCCAAAAGATACCAGTTAATATAATTTAAGAAATTAAACTATAAAATTAAAAAAGTAATACTGAGATATTGAAATGTTTAGCTAAGACAAATACAGTATCTCATTTATGAACTTTTAACTCTCAGTTTGCCAGTTCTTTCTTTGACCATCTATAAGCATCAGACCACTTCTCTACACCTTAACTTTGAACCAAATGCGTCTGCTATGTATCGGATCCAGCTCGACATTCATCCAATAGCTCGCTGCCCTTCCAAAAATATACGTTCCTATTGGCTGCTCTGCCAGTTGCTCTGAGTGCAATGTCTTACCATTTCACATATGTCTGGTGTCCAAAACTGGGTCTCACAATAAATTTTAGTCACCAAAACATTTATTGGTCGGATTTACAACAGATCGTCCCTTCTCACAGGCTACTTTTAAAACATAATACCCAAACCATATAAATAAATTAATCAATTGCAAAGGGAACAGTGAGCACTGATGTATGAATTAATAATCACAATATAGGAAAATAATGTCATGATCTCACACATCAAATACATCAGCAAAAGCATAGGTGACAGGACAACCTGAGGTGTGAGGCAAACATCCACACACACACACACACACACAGATTTCCCCAAGTGCACAAACACATGACCCATGTTGAACATTAGTTCAACATTAGATAACTCCGTGCCTCAATTTCAACAACATCCATGAGCATTACTTTTTTCATTTATACCATCTGATTAGCTTCCTTCACATTTCCTCGAAGCTTGCCTTTTCACCTCCGAATGCAAATGTAACGAATTTCCACCAAACCACCTCCAGACCGGGTGCCTCACGAGAAGACATCACCATGTGGCCCATCCTGAGATCTTTTTATTTATTTATTATAAAGGCGTCTCAGCATCTGGACCCTAGCCAATTTAGTGCGTTGACAACCATTAAAAGTGCCTTTCTTTCCCATTCCCATGCTGGCGCGTTTGGCCCTCTCACCCCGACAGCGGTGACGCGAGCAGCGTTCTTAGCGCGCCTCATTTGAATCTCAGCTGCGTTTTAATGCTGTTTCTTTACATCAGCTCATAGCGCGTCGTCCATCCGTCCACTGAGAAACCGCCACTTCGGTGAAGACCAAGCGCCGGCGGATCTCGCCTGCACCCTTGTAAAACCAGTAATTGCATGACAAATCTAGTTATTTTGGGGTCAGACACAACTGGTATGTTCACGATCGCAAATCTCCAAGCCAACAGCAAAGTGAACTAACGCTGAACACGCGGACGGAGCGACACACATAACCTAGCTTCGCGAAAAGGAAAGAAGGAAGAAGAAAAAGAAGAAAAAAAAAAGGCCAAAAAGAAAGAAGAGAAGAAACTCATTCCTCGCACCGACGTCGTTCAGTTCTCACCCGTGATGCTCTCATTGATCTCGGCGGGATCGATAACTGATCATGAATATTCCCGGGGCCCGCGGCCGCGCGCGCGCGCACAAGAGTCCGAGCGCGTTTCATGTTCGTTTCCAAGCAGGCTCGGCATATGCAATTTATTTATTCCCTATTTCTCTTCCATTCTAATGATGTATGTCGGTGATCATGCGAAGCGAGAGGTGAAAGGGTGTTTTACCGTTTGGGGAGCGCAGAGCCAGCGGAGCTTTGAGGCGCCAGAGGTCGGGAGCAGCTCTCTGCAGCACTAACGGCACCGGCAGGGGAACGAACATGATCCGCCGCTGGTTTTGGCTTTACAGCTTCTTGCCTTCGGTCCTTCTTCCTTTCCTTCTCCTCTTCTTCTTTGGTTGCTCTTTTCGGCGAGGCTGTGTGCCGCGTTACTTTTTGGTACATAGACTAATTTGGGGGAGTTTTTGTTGTGTGTGTGTGTGTGTGTGTGTGTGTGTGTGTGTGGCGCGCGCGCCGGCCAAACAGCCGGTTCAATCTGCCGGTCACTTTTTGGTATTGTGCCTTTGTGTCATCGTTAGCGGTGTGCGCGCGCGCGCGCTGGTGCTTTGGTCTGGTAGCGGCTGACTTTCGGACGAGCACACAGACGGATAGACAGGAAAGAGTGTCTTTAAGGAACGCTTGTTTTTTGAAGCTTGGATCGCGACAGCGGTAACGTAGCTGCGCGAACAGGCGCCGGACTACGCGCGGTTTAAACGTCAGATGAAATAGCCAGGCTGACTTTTAGATGGGGTCCAGTCTCACAGGTGTGTGGAGAGAGCCCGATCGGTGCCCCGTGCTCGTGCTCGTGCTCGTGCCCGTGCGGAAACCGGATCAGTATGAGCGGCTCTTCATTAGCGTGCCAGACGAGTTGCTTCGTTGTTATCGAGGGCCAATCGGCCGACTACAAAAGAGCGGGTTTACGGGCTTTGAAAGCAATAATTTTTTTGTTGGTCGATCTATTTGGTTTTCCAGCTGTTTTCCACCTCCGCGCACACGCATGCACATCAACATTCTTGTGCAAAATGTACCATTTTATAGATTTGCTCGATTTAAAGCGGTGTATAAGTATGGCTGCACCGTTCACTCCTCCCACCTCGCGGGCCAAAATTAAAGCGCATGCGATCGATAAACAAATAAACCGGACATATCTGTCTTTTCTTTTGATCTCTCTCTCTCTCTCTCTCTCTCTCTCTCTCTCTCTCTCACCCGAACGGTAATTGAACGAGAAAAAGGATCACGGTACCCGTTTCACGCGGAAGTCGTTCTTTGGCTCTGTCCCGCCATCCGTCTGTGTGTGTGTCTGTGTTTATATGTGTGTGAGAGCGTGGTGTGTGTGTGTGTGTGTGTGTGTGTCGTTATTTTGGGAAGGCCGCCAGCTTGCTCTGTCCGCCTCCCAGCAGTGTGAAAAGCGCTCTGACCGCCGCCTGCAACATTGAAACGCTCCTCTTCTCCTCTCCCCCCTCTCCCTCTCTCTCTCTCTCTCTCTGTCCCTCTCTGTATCTCCCTCTCCCTCCCTCCTTCTCTCTCTCTCTTTGTCCATGTGTCTCCCTCCCTCTCTCTCTCTCTATCTCTCTCTCTCTCTCTCTCTCCCTGTGTCTGTCTCCCTTTCTCTCTCCCTCTCTCTCTCTCTCTCCCTGTGTCTCCCTCTCTCCCTATCTCTTTCTGTCCCTGTGTCTCCCTCGCTCCCTCTCTCTCTGTCCCTGTCTGTCTCTCCCTCTCTCTCTCTCTCTCTCTCTCTCTTTGTCCCTGTCTCCCTCCCTCTCTCTCTCTATACCTGTGTCTCCCTCCCTCCCTCTCTCTCTCTCTTTGTCCATGTGTCTCCCTCCCTCCCCCTCTCTCTCTCTTTCTGTCCCTGGCTGTCTCCCTCCCTCCCTCTCTCTTTCCCTCTCTTTCTCTCCTTGTGTCTGTCTCCCTCCCTTT
>JAOUQW010000014.1:8256026-8269454 GCA_028565825.1 Olivaichthys viedmensis
AAGGGGTTTGGGGGCGTGGGGGGGCTGGATGTGTGTATAAGTCTGATTGCATCCATTTAACCACAGAACACCAATGTTGGGCCACTGTTGACCCTTTAGAAGGAGAATAATTACATGCTGTGAACCCTGCTAACCTTCAATAGCCATCTCTATGCATCAAAAACCCGCAGTTAGACCATGACGGCCAGTTTGTAAGATGGATTAGATGTCTGTACGAAAGGCCAGTGCCTTTTGTTATGTTTGTTTGAGGCAGTGTAATGAAAGAGCAGAGGCACCTGATGGAGAAGGCTGCTGGACTGCTTAAATAAGTAAACTATAGAAATGGATATCTTTCTATTTTTTTTTTATTTTCACCGGGTGTTCCACCAATTTAATCATAGTCTATCTATCCTCTAACTTCTTGTATAGTATTACCATGAGTGTGGATGAGGGCTGCACAGATACAGATCCTTCTCAATACTGTTGTCCCAAAACTAGAATATGGCCGATTATGTTCTTAGACCCCAAACGGGGTTGATCGCACCCCTGCTAAACTGGGCTTTTAGGGGGTGTACTAGTAGGCGGTTGTTATTTATTTTCCCAAAATAATGTCACAGTTCATTTTCACGCTTGTGATTTCCAATTTTGGTTCCTTTGTACTTTCTCCTGCAGAACTAAATGTGTAAAGCAAGCCCAGAGTGCACTGCACTGGAAGCCTCTGATAAGCAAATCAACATTCAAACCAAATTCAGCACCAATTGACACCACCCCCACGCGCTTTTAAATATCTATTGCCATCGCAGGCAGTTGACAGAGTCTGTATGGCCTTACTGATGTTTATCCGGGAACATCAGAGCGCTGGTGTGAGCCAATCCAAGGCTGTAGCTGTTTTCTTCAGAAGAACTGAAGTGAACATGAAGTTTTGTGAGGTGCTTTTCACAAGAAAATGGCGAGGGAACAACAAAGCTGTGTAGAAGTGTCAGGTGGCGTGTGTATGCATGTCTTTGGATATCATACTTTGTCAAGCTGTTGACAAATGTATTTATGCGCCGTCTGATGGCTGGATTTAAATATTCACTTTTATCACACACTCAATGCTCTATTCTCTAGTCTTGGTCTTACAAAGGAGGTCTCAGGCTAAAAAACTCCAGGTGAACTGAAATATCTGGAACTCTCAGGCCTGAGACGATGTGTACAGTACTTGAGATATTTATGTTGTTGGGTTTTCAGGTTTTATTCAGTTTGTCACGATTTTTAGATTAAAGTGGCACAACTGCTATCCTGGAGTCCACCACAGTTTGGTGTTTTCCTTGAATTCTTTGTGGTTCTACTGTGACATGCAGGTCTTATAAACCCTCCTATAAACGCGTTTATAAACACCCCTGTCTGAAAGAGTCAAGAAACTGCTGGAAAAGTCAAGCCTCGGGTGAGAAACAACAGCAATTAGCGCTGACACCGCGCCATAAATCTTGTTGTGAGGGCGGGTGAAATTGTGATGGGCAGGCGAGGCAGCGTGGTGAAGCCTCAGCAGAGAGTGTGCATTCCTGACGTCGATTTTATTAAACAGTTGATTGGCTGGCCTAATGTAAAAAGAAAGATTTGCCTGGGTCTAAATGGGTTTTAATGCCGGGCAGGCCAGTGGACCAGGCTAGGCCCTCACTGATGAAGATTAGCTGACTCCTTGCATTAGGAGAGTGTGTCTCACGCAGACAAGTGAAGTGGAAAGACAATAGCCCGGTGCTAATTGTGCGTAACCAGAACCTGCAATCTGCCCTTCTGATGTGTAGTGCTCTTAGGGTGTGTGTGTGAAAAAAACAGAGGGAGAAACAGAGAGAAGTATGCATCCAACTGTGTGAGTTTTTCCAGATGTGAGGGAGCTGGATGATACACTGACCCCATCTTGGAACGTGTATTTAAAAAAAAACCCCACAAGTTACAAGCAATATGTGTGAATCACACAGTAAAACTGTTTTACTGACTGCATCAAGTACCCTACTAGGGATGTCACGGTGTGAGAATCTGATGGTATGATTACAGTGTGAGAAATACTCATGGTTAACCGTTTTTCCGATTTTTCTTCATGTAAAAAAAAGAAACATTTATAATTAATTTTTTTGTTTGTTTGTCAGTAAAAGGGAATTCACTTTAAAGGCAGGGCCAGTAGATGGTGGCAAGCATCAGTTACCGGAAAATGTTTATACGTGACGGCGCACAAAATCAACACAAATGAAAACAAAACTAACAGAGGGCCGCTACTCCGCAATAAAGGATTCCTTCATAACTAGCTAGCCTAACTAATGCAGTTTTAAACAGCCTCTTTATTTATTTATTTTACCTTGACTTGTGTGTAGCACAATGGATGATCCTCATGGAGATGCTGTAGCAGGTTCAAAGTGTTTAAACCTTTGGCGGCTTTCATTTTAAAATAACAGACACTTTTCAAATTTTTATTTTGAACTGAAATAAGACTTAGTTTAAATGACAGTGGGAGCCTTTTTTTCCGATTGAATAGCCGTCAACTTGGACGACACCCTGATCATTTTTAGATATCCAAAATGCTCCCACACTGTCGATTTAAGGTGTTTTTTGTTTTTTTTTGGGTGAAAATAAAGCTGAGGTGACAATATTTTAAATAAAATAAAGTCATCCTTAAATTGTAAGTCTTTTTGTTCAGTCGATTTTCAGGTTATGTTTGGATTTCAAATTTTGGTGGAGTAGGGGATATATTTGTGTGCGTGTGTGGTGCTCTGAATTTGCTCTCACGATGTCACTGACATCTTAACTGTGGTTGATAGCATAACGTTAGTGGCTGGTCAATTGATAGAAAAAGGGACGTAAGGAAATAAAGCTTCCTAGAGGCCTTCGCCATCTAAAGCCTTTCCTCTGAAGTAAGTGGAGAAGGAGAAAATGAGCTTGCCAGTTTTTTTGAAAACGCCTTTAATGCTCAGCCACCACGCACCAACAACTCTGTGCTATGCACCTGCTAGTTTAGAATCTTATAAGCCAGAAAATCAGAAATATGTCTGTGTTGACCATGACAATAGGGTTGATTGCAACTGGTTGGTGGATTATGACTGGTGCAACAGTGGTGTACAGGCAATGTGTGTGTGAAAGAGGCAGAGTGAGCATGTATTTAAATATATCAAGATGTATTGGTGTGCGTGTGTGTGTGTGTGTGTCTGTTGGTTGTCCAGAAAGCTAATTTCTCAATACAGTTTTAGCTCGCTGATTAATTTGTTAAATGGCAGTCTGTGGCTCTTGCTGGAAACCTAATGCCCCCCACATTAGATTTATTCTGATACAGAAAATGGCCTATTTTGCGTGATGTGTGTTTTTGATGGCTGGAAAAAAAAAAATCACAATGATGAGGAGTATGTAAAAGGATTACTGACAGGCATCACCTATAGGCGAGTGATTCTTCACTCCTCACAGCTATTCATAAACATGAGTGCCTCCGAGCTTCGTGTTTGATGGAAATATCAGTAAACTCACATCGAAGCTCGCAGGTTGAATAGAGATGGACTGGCAGTGCTCACCTCTGGTTACAGAGCTGGCAGGCGAAGCAGTCCAGGTGATAGACATTCTCCTTGGCCCTCATGACCATCTCAAAAGCTGGGATGAGCTTGCTGCAGGCTGCGCAGTTCCCCGTCACACCAAACAACCTGCCAAAGCACGAAAAGATTCAAGTATTTTAAAAGACCATTGTTTGATAGTGAAGGATCAATAATAACACAACAACGCAATAGATTGCACAGGGTTACTTCTTTGGCTCGGCTCTTTTTTTCCCCCCACAGCTTCTCATTACGTTTCAGTGTGATGGGTTGAACAATCATAATAATAATGGCTTCGAAGGTGCCCTAAAGGCATGAGCGACAGGTCAAGTGCACTCGAAATATTATGGCGATGACTAGTGCCGCTGACATGGGCTAGACAAGGTTAGCACCACAGAGGCCGAGTAGCTTCGACTCTGCACAGGAAAGATCTTATTATTAGAGAGGGTGTCCTCAGAACAGAGAGAGAGCGGATTCATTAGGGATTCATGGCTGTGACTCCGCTGCGACCTAGTCGGAGTAAAAAGGGGGAAGAAAAAGAGAGAGATCTGATAACAAAATCATATAACAAAATAACCTATTAGGCAGGCTTCTCCAGGCACTTTTAGCCGTCGTTGTTAAAATGATAAAACTGCATGCCACTCTCAGAGTCTGTAAGAGATCGCAATCTGATAAATGATCTCCAGGCCTGGGATATGCAGGGTTGTTTATTAACCTTCGGAAAAGCATGTTCCCCACAGGCAAAGAACAGGGTAGATAGACTGCGCTCTTATGAATACCTACAGAATTAAGGGCTACTGTCAACACACCTTGAGACAACAAAGACTATCATCTGTAGCGGTCAAGCTAACTATTGAAGAGCAAAGCAGGCTTCAGCTGTTGGTTCAGTGCCAATATAATTAAAATAATTATGCCTTTCCTTTTGAGCTGTCTAAATATAGATACATTTGTGTGTTCTCTCTTATCCTTTACTCATTTTTGCGCAAATGCCAGAAGGGCTCAGGATGAAATAGATAAAATAATAAAACTTTCCTCTTACCAAGCCTCACAATTGATCTAAAACCTCTAAATATGAATGTAAATTTATGAATGTGAATGTGTGATAAAGTGGGTCCTCTGACAACCATGTAAGGAAGGAGATGTACTTCCATATGATTATGATGAATTAAAATGGAAATGCAGTCAGACAAATGTATGTATAACTCCATAAATTTTTTAAAGATGAAACCCTGATTTGTTTAAGGCAGAGAAAACATCCTGAGTTTCACCTGATGAATGACAGACGATGCCCGTATGAAAAAGTGACGCCTCAAGCTTTTTTGTTGTCAGGTTGAATCAAAATGGCACCGCATTTTTTTCCCCGCTCTCAAAATCTGTCTGCTTCTACTTCCCATCTCTTGCAAATTTAAAGTGGCCCATGCTTTTAAATGGGCTTGTCACGCTATTTTCATTTGAGCAAGTGGGTGCAGAGCTGTGGGTTTTGCAAATACACAAAGCTTCGCTTGTCCTCCTGAGTGAGGAAATAAACCTGCCTTTATCTGTCTGCTGTCTCTCAGCTTCCCCCCAAAAGTGCAGTGGTATGAACAATATGGGAAATCAACAGCTGGTGTGCCATTTTAACAATCTGGAAAAACCCAGATTGCCACGTTACATTGGTGCTGAGTGTTTGTACGAAATAGCATATGCAAGGTTAAAGTTTTATATCAGAGGTCACTGTATGCATCAGGCACAGTAAGAGTGGCAAAAAAACAGTAAAAGCAGAAGCACAATATACTGACAACAAATATGCAAAGACTTGGGCACCAGCTGCAAAGGCAGTACAGGCAACTCTAAAACTATTGGCACCCTTCATGAAAATAAGCAAAAATGAATAGCCCATGCAATGAGTGGTATTTTGTGCTTTAGCATATGGGAACGCTGTACAGTTTAAATCTAACACAAAATATTTTCAAAAACTAAAAAGTTTTCTTAAGCAGTGCAATCTTTGAGAGAAAATAATATTATATATATATTTTTAAAAAAAGTTCTTATGGGAATGATAGGTTTCTCCAACTGTTGGAGTAGAAAATCTGAATCATTGTTTATAATGTTTATTTTATACTATCAATTTTGCCCATTCTCTTGAAGAGTGCCAATAATTTTGGATTTGACTGTAGATGTGCATTTGATATATACAACCCCAATTACAAAAAAGTTGGGACAGTAGGTAAAATGCGAATAAAAACAGAAAGCTGTGATTTATAACCTATCTTTTATAGGTAATCAAAAACAGCACAAAGAATAGATATTTAATGTTTTACCTTATCAACTTTATTTTTGTAAATATACGCTAATTCCTAATTTGATGACTGCAACACATTCCAAAAAAGTTGGGACAGGGGCAATGTAAGATTGGGAAGTTTGTGGAATAATCAAAAACACCTGTTTTGGAACATTCCACAGATAAACAGGTGAATAGGTAACGGGTGATGCTATTATGATTGGGTAAAAGGAGCGTTAACGAAAGGCTCAGTCGTTTACGAGCAAGAATGGGTCGAGGTTCGCCACTTGGCGTAAAACTGCGTGATCGAATAGTCCAACAGTTTAAGAACGCTTCTCAATGCACGATTGCAAGGAATATAGGGATTTCACCATCTACAGTCCATAACATTATTAAAAGATTCAGTGAATCCGGAGATATCTCTGTGCGTAAAGGGCAAGGCCGAAAACCAATATTGAATGCCTGTTACCTTCGAGCCCTCAGACAGCACTGCATTAAAAACTGACATGCTTCTGTAATGAATATAACCACATAGGCTCGAGAATACTTCGGAAAACTCTTGTCAGTAGACACAGTTCGTCGCTGCATCTACAAATGCAAGTTAAAACTCTATTACGCAAAGCGGAAGCCATATATCAACAACATCCAGAAACGTCGCCGACTTCTCTGGGCTCAAGCTCATCTGAGATGGACTGATGCAAAGTGGAAACGTGTGCTGTGGTCTGACGAGTCCACCTTTCAAATTGTTTATGGAAATAATGGACGTCGTGTTCTCTGGGCCAAAGAGGAAAAGGACCATCCTGATTGTTACCAATGGAAAGTTCAAAAGCCAGCATCTGTCATGGTATGGGGGTGTTAGTGCCAATGATATGGGTAACTTGCACATCTGTGAAGGCACCATTAATGCTGAGGGGTACATACGCATTTTGGAGCAACATATGCTGCTATCTAGACGACGTCTATTTCAGGGACGTCCCTGCTTGTTTCAGCAAGACAATGCCAAGCCACATTCTTCACGTGTTACAACAGCGTGGCTTCGTAGTAATAGAGTGCAGGTGCTAGACTGGCCTGTCTGCAGTCCAGACCTGTCTCCCATTGAAAACTTGTGGTGCATTATGAAGCGCAATATACGACAACTGGGACCCCGTACTGTTGAGCAGCTTAAGTGTTATATCAATTTCCCTTTCACAACTACAACAATTGGTGTCCTCAGTTCCCAAACAATTACAGAACGTTGTTAAAAGAAAAGGCGATGTAACACAGTGGTAAACATGCCCCTGTCCTAACTTTTTTGGAATGTGTTGCAGTCATAGAATTTAGAATGAGCGTATATAAAAAACAATAAAGTTGAATGGTTGAAACATTATTTATCATGTCTTTGTACTGTTTTCAATTAAATACAGGTCAAAATGTATTTGCAAATCATTGTGGACTGTTTTTATTTCCATTTTTCCTACTGTCCCAACTTTTTTGGAATTGGGTTTGTATGATTCAACACTACTTCTTGAGCTGAACAGATATAGGTTCTATGGTCAGCTTTACACTCCTAAGAGACTTAGCTACGAAAGCTAAGTGCCAGGTGTATTTGTGCTGAAGCAGAATTTAGCAGAGTGACAAAATAGAAAACCTATACACATCCTTGTACTTATGGACTTTTTCAGTTTGAATACTGTCCAAACCTTCAGTGTGCTTCAAGACATTATCATGGCATGGTGTGCTTGAATGCCCAGTGCCTAGAAAAGTGGTGATATCACTCAGAAGAAGTACTACTGCACAATCCCTGGACCAACCGCCTAACAGGCCATTAGACAACAGTCTCTCAGGGACTCTTGCACCCTAGAACACCTTGACAGGAAAACCTATATGACAGAATGCCATGTTGATTATAGTTCTGCATTCACTGCCATAATGTGTGGAAAACTTGTCATAAAGCTCAGAAGCTCAGAGAAAGGGCTGGTTTCTGAACATCCTGACAGATTTAAGTTGTTTCTGTTCCTTGCAGCTTTGGTCAGAGCTGCTTAATCTGATTTACATAAGTATACTTTTTACATTTGTTACAAAGATAAATATCAACAATCATAATATCAAATTAAAGATTATAACACAATAACTGTATTGATAAATGACCTAATTAAACATCAAGTCCCTGATTTACTACAGGTTTGCGTGTGTAAAAACATGTGCCGACTTGATAACACCCACAATAAAATGTGTAAACTGATTTACTAATAGGGTCTACAAAGGATTGCGTCCTTTAAATGAGCAAAATAACACGTCCATTTTGATTAATAAATAAGGCAAGGAACAAGCTATTTGCAAAATACAATAGATTCATTTAGCATCTGTTGTGCGATTTAGTAAGCCTGAAAGTCACTTCGGGAACAGTGATTGTGCAAGCAAATTAATACAACATTTAAATACAAAAATAAAATAAAAAATTATTCAAGTTTCTTTAAATTATGTGTCAGTACCTCAAAATAATGAAAGTTTATCGAAATTATAACTTATTACCGTGGTTTTATATTAGATATCTGCAGCACCTTTGCACCTCTGATGCCAACAGCATTCAAAGAAAGCCTGTGAAAAGGTGCTCATCTATATATACACCTTATATACAGAACATATGCTTGGTCTACACTGCTTGGTTTATTTTGCGTTCATATTGTATTTTGAACAATTTTTTGACTGCCTTTAATTGGCATTGTACTTGATGCAAGTCTCTTTGAGATCTGAACTCGCTACGGCTATTGAGAACAATCAACACATGCAAAAAACGCATTTACACATTGTTTCACCCAACCTAATTTGCACGTGATGTCATTTATGTAATCATTCTTTGTAAATCACCCACATTATCTTTTGAGAATATACTTCTCAACTCTTCAAGCACAAAGTACTTTTGCCTACTGATTTTGGTTTGTCTTTTCTTTCTGAGCCTGACAACTTGCCAAGAGTTTCAAAAAGTTTATGAATAAAGGAGGAGACACGAGTCATAACAGAAACTCAGCCCCTTCCTAACTTGTTTGTTCTATAAAACCCTCTCAGAGCTACAGGTGAACGATGGTAAAAATTTATTTTGAGCCATACATCACAAGAACACACTTTTCTCATGTCAAACACTTCATTTAGAGCATCTAATATGCATTCTAGCAAAAGTTTGAGACTAATGCTCAGAGTTATTGCAGATGGTGACAGTGCAAAAAATACTGACGCCTCCTGAGAAAGGCCCGAGCCCACGCTATGCAGGAGAGATGGTGGGATGGAGCCCTACCTGCCACTTGTCTTTCCTTGCTCCGTCAGTTTGATGCCACAGACGCTAATGGCTCTCTGGGGAGGCGGCAAATTAAGTGTGCTTGGCTAGTAATGAATTCAAAGGGCACATGTTCTCTAAATGTGGTCTCTAAGAGGAGCAGAGTACAAAACTGGAAATGCGCTGATCAACACTAGATGATAAGGTACACAAAAACGTACCTCTCCTTTTTCAGGCTGGGTAGATTAGCTTGAGGCACGGTTAGCTTTTGAGTCTGGTCAGGGACCTAGTGGGAAGCCTGTTACAGAGGAAATCACATTCGCTCCAACTCAAAGTTTGACAAAATAGCATGTATATTTAAAAAGGCTGAAAGAGGCAACACAAAATTAAAATTCATGGCGGCGCAGATTTCGAATTTGAAAGGGAATGCGCAATCAGCAGCACCTTATTGGAGAGAAAAGGTGCACAGCAGCACTTCACGGCTGAATGGTATCTATTTGATGAGAGAAAAACAGACACCAATTAAATTATTCCACAAGGCTTTAGCCCAGTGGGCGCACGAGTGAAATCCAGGCACTCAGCTCGCCTGTAATCATTAGACGGCGCCCTGTTGGAAAAAGCATAAGCGGTGTCACCTCAACATGCTCACCAAGTTACACAATTCTTAGAATTTACTCGCTGTCAAACTCGAATGAGAGCATTTTGTCATCATCATATACAATCAAATGAGATACAGAAACAAACTGTAGAAACAGCAGGATGAACTGGTGACTCAAAGCGCCTTCATCTGGGTTTATCACTCCTACGTTTTTTCCTCTCTCCGTCTATTTGGTTATTCTCTACACATCAAGGGCAACAAATTAAGCATACCTTCTTTCAGGGCTAATCATTAATTTTTTTTTCTTTAAAGCAGAAAAAAAAGAAAGCGATAACACCGCCACCTCCAGAGCCATTTGAAATTCTGACAGCGGCTCCCTCTCTCTCCTTCCTCTCCTTCCCCTCTGCCACCCCCGCCACTTCAATTGCTCTGGCCTCGGCATGCATTCATCAGCTGCCGAATTAGAATTTGTTTCCTCACAAACCATTGATCATCGGCCTATTACCAGGCAAATGACAGTTAATTACCCACTACATTAACCACCGGGACCCGGGGACCGGCTCCGCGTGCCATCAGTCAACATGATGAATGTGGCAAGTTCAGTAATGCACGGCCGTTCTCTCGTCTGCCTGCCACGCTGAGAGCAACCCCTGGATCTCACTTCCCGGCACCCAGGGAAAATCTATGGCAATCTGCATAATTACAGGCTCAGGGTTAATAACAGACAAATGATTTGTTGCGTCTCGAGCAGCAGGCGCCCCGCGCCAGTATGCGGCAGCGGCTCCGTGGCCCATGCCGGCGTAAGCGTTTAAACGTCAGGGTTTAGTAAGGGGGAAGAGAGCTGGAGTCGGAAAGAGTGAGAGCAGGGGAAGGGGAATGAGAAGGAGGGGTTGGCTGACGGAGAGTGGACAGGGCTGGCAGATGCGATCAGACGTCTGCTTTCTTCAATTTACACCCTCCTGCTTGTGCGATTTCCAAAGATTAAACAACTCTTGGGGCGAAATTATTTCAATTAGGGGCAGCCATGCTCTGGGAATTGGCCGTGGGATAAGATTTTCCTCCTTGAGTGCCCTGCTTTGCCTGGCTGCTGGCTAGATCACTTCTAATCTGCACCTGGACTCTGATATCCTAATGATGAATTATGCGCCTTTACTCTTCCTATTGCTGTTGCAGTACGGATGGCTTTCCACTTGAATGTCAGTCCGCTCGGGCTGAAACAGGGATCTGAGCTAATCGCCAAGAAAGACCGTTTCAGACTCTTGAGCATCTCATGAGCATCTTATACTGATTAGGCTTTACGTCCTGTTCTTCTCCGCGTCTCTCTTCCACTCTTCGGTCTCTTGGGTGGACATGAGGACAGTAGCACAGCAGGCACAATTCAGTAGGCCACACATGAGATTTAATATGTAGAAACTTGCCTGCTAAAGAGGGGAATTATTTCCTGACAGCAAAGGTTACTGCTTCTGTTTGTCTCTACAAGATAATGAATTGTAAACGGTTTTGTAAGAAGACAACAAGTTCAGAAAATGACTATATTATGAGTGAGATAACGTAGATGAACAAATATCAGATAAGGCAGTGGCTTAAATTGCCTGCGGAGGAATAAGGAAATCCAAACATTTGCATTTGAGCGCACGAGCACTGCCCGAATCAAAGCGGCACTGTACAGGCTTACATTTTGCCAGTCTTTTCAACAGCAAATCACAGTGAAACAAAGAAAAAATAATTACGCCCTTGCTAAATACAACCATCCAAAAGCTTTGAAGGCCTTTCAGCACTGAAATTTGGCAGCTTTGTGTGGGGATTCGGAGGGCATTTTGAAGAGGGTGTAATGAAAGTTTTGAACCCCCGCAGGGCCCAGATGTGCACTTCGATAGTGCCAACCCACCTGCAGTCACAAGCTGAGTGCCAGGGTGCGCCACGCTAGGCCTGCAATTATCTGCACCAAACACGCATGGTCCCGTGAGTCAGTGCTCTTCACAGCTAATTAAGCTAATCTCGACTGGAGGGGGACCATCCAAAAACATAATGCGTCCAGTCGACTGATTCTCGAAACCGTTTAGAACTGCTTTTAAATGGAAATACTGGTGGTGTGATCTTTAGCTGCTGGAAACAAAATGATGGAGAGGAACAATGCTGCTCTGGAGAGCTCCTAAATGGATACAGTGGCTACTGTTCATGACATCTCAAGGTCAGAATTCAGAATTTGCCATGCTGATATTGCCTGCAATATGCAAATGAGCCCTCAAAAAAACACACCATTTTATTGTATTGTGTTCTGTGAGCATTCTGACCCATCACAGAGGTTTCAGATAATCTTTGTGGGTGCTTTGATAAATCATAGCATCGGCATGATCCAATAAAAACAATATATTTTGGTCAAATAGACGCAGGTTTTAGCAGTTTATTTTCGTATATTGCAAGGCATATTGCAATTGCAATGTTTAGCAATAAAATCAAGTAGCAATAAGCAATGTTTTTTTGTCAATATCATGCAGCCCTAATGCCAGCACATCAAGTGGATTCTTCTAACATTTCCTGCTTGTGATATGTACTCAGTGTGATGGGAAATTAATGAAAGTTCTGGAAACATTATGTTTCCTTTTTACTCTTGTTTGTACAGAATGTTCCAAAATGGTTTCATTTCTGAAGAAGCAACTTTTAACCTTTAATCCTCCTAATGTTCCTCCTTAAATGTTGTTTAATAAATGAATTCCCTTCAAGTATGTGGAGATAGGAAAGTGCTGCTTCTCTTTTGAACATACATGCTAAAACATCCATCCATTGAACCAAACCGAACATCTATTTTCATGCACTCATCGCAAACACTCCATTTTATTACAAGGACTAAAAAAGAAAACAATTAGCATCCTATCCTTGAAATATCTACTGCAACACTGACCCTTCCATTATGACAATTTAGTGCTGAAGAAAAACAGGATTAAGTAGTTGTGCCTTTATTTTAGATTCAACTGATGATGAATACAGGCGGCCATTCTGACCTCACTGCATTTACTGATTCACAGATGCATTTACATGTGAAAAGCTCGATTTAATTACAGGAAGTCAAGAACACACACATTTGCAAGAATAGGCCTTAATGCCTAATCGCTAGTGTGGAAAGTGAATTGTAGCACATAGAGGTTAATGGTGGTCAAGCTTTTTTCCCAAGCACAAACACAGCAATTACGAGGTGCCTTAAAACGCAAAGAAGAGTATTGATAGAACATTTATTTGTGTTAGAGCTTTTATTATTTACTTTTTTGTTGTTGTTGCAATTTTTACATTTTATTTAAAGAACAGTCTAATTACAGTAATTAACTATGTAAACTTTTATAAATGGGCAGCTAAAGAAAAACAAGTAATACAGGTCAAATCACTGTTGCAAATGGTTCATTGCAAAACATAAATGTAGTGCAGTTTAGTTGGACATGGTTGTATGCAACATGCTTAAAGTTTCTCAGTACAGCGATGTGCTAATACACTAGGTATCAATCATTGTTGGTGATTATTCCACCCCTGGACAATGGTTATTTCCACATGGGCGGTGCCTCATTAACAGTTGTGTGCAGGCTGGCTGCGCTTCCTACAGTATAACACTGAATAGTGATGATTTCCGAAAATTAACTTCTTTATCTCTGGGCCAACTGTCAAAACAGACATGTTTATGCTTAAAAATGTTTAGAAAAAAGTGTGCATAGATTGTAGCTTCTTTTCCAAGACGCCTTGAAGCTGTAATCGCTTCAAAAGGTGAATCAACCAACTATTAGGCTAAGGGTGTGTATAGATA
>JAOUQW010000014.1:8291734-8303105 GCA_028565825.1 Olivaichthys viedmensis
CTCTCTCACACACTCTCTCTCTCTCTCACACACACACTCTCTCTCTCTCACACACACTCTTTCTCTCTCTCTCACACACTCTCTCTCTCTCTCACACACTCTCTCTCACACACTCTCTCTCTCTCTCTCTCACACACACTCTCTCTCTCTCTCTCACACACACACTCTCTCTCACACACACACTCTCTCTCTCTCACACTCTCTC
The DNA here is from genome assembly GCA_028565825.1 of Olivaichthys viedmensis. NCBI lineage: Eukaryota > Metazoa > Chordata > Actinopteri > Siluriformes > Diplomystidae > Olivaichthys > Olivaichthys viedmensis. The sequence goes on from JAOUQW010000014.1 coordinate 8,291,940, forward strand.
TCTCTCTCTCACACACACTCTCTCTCTCTCTCTCTCTCTCTCTCACACACTCTCTCTCTCTCTCTCTACTATCACACATGCCTCCCTACCCAAACACACTGATTACACAGCCGCTAGGAGGATATTATCCCTCCATCCAAACCCTCGATCCATCCACTCCACGACACTCCATGCAAAGGACGCCACGAAGACTCGCCGCTTAATGACGCTGTAAATACTTTCGGAATAGCAAACCGGAGATATTTCCAGATATCTCTCATTTGCACGGAATCCCCATGCTCTTCATCATCTCCAACACTACACACTTGCTCATGATCACCATAGTGTAGACGCACTCGCCTCTTACTTTCACTTCATTGGGGCAAAAACATTCTTAAATCTAAATATATATATATATATATATAAAATAAAAAAATGTTTGAGCACACCCCCTTTTTGCTCCCAGAGATGGAAAAGTAAACACACACATATATAATATATATATACACTGTTACACCATGACTAGTCGTGCGTCCGCGCGCCTTTACGAAAGCGTACCGTACCGAGGGAAAGTTGTCTCGTGCGCTCCGAGTTGTAGCGGGTACAGTTCGGGCTTCCGCCGCCGGGATCAAACTCCTTCTCTGGCTCACTCGCGATCCTCAAAGCCTCCCTTCGTCCTGCTCCATGCGAGTAAAAGGCTCGTACCGTCCGTGGCAGCAAGGCTAGACCGACCTGAGCGCGCTTCCCCTCTCTCCCTTCTTTCCTCCCTCGCTCCCTCCCCTCCTCTCCTATTTAAGCACCTCCAGCAGGTCCCCAGTTAGCAGCGCGCTCCGTCTCATCCAAGGAGCTGACAAGCCCGGTTAGGGAGAGGCAGCGCATGTTGCTCTAATGGACCTCATTAAGCTCTACTTACAGATGTTCTCTTAACATAATTGATCTGCAGCGAGTTGAGAGGACGGCGGCCTATTCCCCAGCCCCCAATTATGGCCCGGTAATTAGATCCCCAACCTCCAGCTCTCCGCATTCACCCTTCTAACATTCCGAAATATCAAAGTATCTCTTTCTCTCAAAGCAAACCCTCCTGCCTGCCCCCCTCATCACCACCACCACCTCCTCACCTCCATGTATCCTCCTCCTCCTCCTCCTCCCTCTGCCTCCCCTCCCAAAGACTCCATTCCTTTGACAGTATTGACAGTCAGATCTGCTAACCTTTGTAGTGAAGCCAAACTTAGTAGTGCACTCACTCCAATTGACAGAGCTTAGTCTTCTTTTTCTCCCTGTCTCCCTCCATCTCTCGGTTTTTTTCTTCTTCTTCTTCTTCTCCCACTCTCTCTCTCTCTCTCTCTCTCTTTCACTCACTCGCTTCTCCCCTCTGAAATACCCTGGGAAAGAGTGAAGGATGATGCATGAGACATACAGGAAAGGCAGAAAGGGATAAAAGGAAACCAAGAGGAAGGAGAGAGAGAGAGAGAGAGGCAGAGAGAGAGAGAGAGAGAGAGAAACAAGTTTTACTTTTGATTAAAGGTGGTAATGATAACTTCTGTCAGGGGAGGGCCTTTTTTTGTAATGTCATCTTTTTAAAGATTCCTCTGATGGCAACTTCGAGGGTGGATTCAAAAGGAGAGGCGGGTGGCATGAACGGTGTGGAGTGATGGTGGAGCGTTTAAAATGCCAATCAGAGCCTTTCGCATTACCCGTCTAATTAGAGGCATGCTAAAACCCGGGGCACTTAAGGGAATTGGAATGTTATACTTCTTCACTTAAAAGGTGAGACAGTTTCGTCACATCGAAGCACTATGGCTGCACTTGATGCCAATCATCACTTGGCACGTTTTTTTCTGGGGCACAGGTTTGTATGTGTGATTTTGCATTTCAAATCCAACATATACACACAACCAATCTGACTGTAAGCAGTCAACATTCAAAAACAGCAAAAAACCTACGTCTACGTCTTATGCTTTTGGAGAATGTGAAAATGGTGGGATTCAAGAACAGCAAAAAAATTGACCTTAATTACTTCTAAGTTTAAAACACCTAACATATAGATTGTATACCCTTTAAAAGAATACTCCAGTATTTTTCAACCGAATTCCTATCCACAGCACCTGTAACGTACGTGCGATTACCACAAACAGGAATTTCAACACGTTTCCCTGTACTGTGAAAAGAAAGACAAGACTAGCTTAACTAAAACACATTTATAATGGAAACCTAAGGGCAGTTGTTGAATTTTGTCAATAAGCGTAAATAAAATATAAACTATATGATGCAAAGTCAAAACTACAACCATTATATTCCAACATAAATGTCTTAGGATGGGACAGACATAATGAAATGTCTTACCAAGGCTGTTCTTATGTAGTTTTTAAACACTGGAGCAATACAATAAAAAGTAATTACTTACTTACACGTTCCCTAAGGTTTTGTGGTATCCATGCACCATCAGCAGCATGTTAACATTAAGCTAGCAGTGTTAGACAGTTGCTAGTGTCGTTTATTTTTAGCTAGCAGTATTACCGCTGACATAATTGCTAGAGAATAACCATGTGCTTCTACGTTACTACATTAGTAATGTATAATCACAAATTCTTCTCTCTAAAAAAAGGAGTGCCACCTCTGAAAGGATGAATTATACAGCTTTAGAGCTTAATTAACAAATAGCTTTAACGCTTTAAAGCTTTTAAAAATATGTTTAGCATAAACTGAGTGCCCCAACAACTGTCCTTAGATTTCTATTATACATGAGTTTTGAGTTCTTTTCTCAGTACAGAGAAATGTGTTGAAATGATTGTCTGTGCTAATCAAACATACCCTACAGATGCTGTAGATAGAGATTGGGTTGAAAACACGAGAGTATTTCTTCAACTGAGGCTTAATTGTGCCGATGCAAAGACAGCGTGACAAAACCGTGAGATGCACGCATGCTATTCCACTTGCTGAGAGACACTGGGTGTTAGTATCCAGGTGTGATGCCATGTGTTGTTTTATTGTGTTGATTTATATCCCTCTCCTTCTGACTGAGGCCCTCTGCTAAGGCTCACTGGCATTAAAAAAAAACAGCAGGAGCCTGGCCCGTAATCCAATATGTAACATATGTTGTACTTTTAAACGAAGGCTTCCAAAAATGAACTTTACCCCAATACATAGGCTACACACACACACACACACACACACACACATACACACCTATTCCCTCTTTCTGAGTTCTCTCTCCTCCCAGATGACACAGAGGTACACGTGTGACTTTGCTCTAATGACCAGCAGAGCCTCTCCTTAGAGGGACACTTGATAATTGCTTCAGGTAGGTGACCCTCAAGTAGGGACAAGGGATGCGTAGCTTTTAATGCCATCCTTCTCTCCTTATCTCTCTCTCTCTAGTTCTTTCTCTCTCTCCGCCTCGCTGACCAATTTTAGCTTTTGGCAGAAAGGCGACTACTGTGAGTTACGGAGACTGTCTTTGACAAAGTCTGAAGGATCACCTTAAGTAATGGGTCCAAAGGGAGCCCTTTGGATTTAAAGAATATCCAGAGCACAGGAAATTGGGTCCCGCTATTACACCAGGAGGAATCGATGGAAATTACTTAATTCAACTGGCAATTCATTTGTTCAGAACAAAGGCAAAGGCCAGTCCAAGAGCTAGAATATCTAAGCAGAACGAGGCAGTATTACAGAAAGTGGTGGTTGTGTATACCCTTGGGCAAGTAGGCAGGTGGAATAGGATATGGTAAAGGTTCGGGAAAGTTACAAAGTATATCCAAGATAATCATATTTTCCCAGGGACCATGTTAGAACCGATCTGTCGTCAATGTGATAAACCACCACCTATTTAAATGAACGGCATCACTTTCCTGGTATTATCACTTCAATTATGTTTCACATATTAAGTATATCTAATCTTAGCAACCAGCACTGTTACCATAAAATACCAATCTGGGAACAAATAAGGTGTCACAGATCCCTCCTTAAATTGACACGATGATTAAATATTTCTCATTTTCTTTGAAGAGTAAGATTATAGCCCATTCCGAAACTGATTAGGCTCACCACATCATATCTATTTTATCTGTGACCTACATAAGATCTTTGACTCGGCAGTGATCAAACTCCCGCTAAATTATCCCAGCACTGAGGCTGTCTCTGAACAGTATAGGCTAATCATAGCTTACAACATTCTCTAATTTAGCTCCAGTTGATGAGTAAAAATCTGCAAAACTTTTTGGTAAACTTTTAAAAGACTTCCTCTCAGTTTCTCTGTCAACTAAAAATCTTTGATTTGTAGTAAATGCAATAAAACATCACCTTCAGCCATGCCTGAAAACTTCAGCCTACACAAACAGTAAAATTACAACACTAAGATTTAACTTTTGCGAATATGGCTCACACCTTCAGTCAATCAGTTTTGACTTGAAGAGGGAATGCAAAACATTGCGTATAGGAGTCATGGAGAATAGGGGGATGATGGGGAGATAGTGGTGTACCAAAAGATAGAGAATGGTAGTGGTGTGGCTCCCGAGTGGCGCAACGATAAAGCGTTCGTCGGGAGATTTCGAGATCAAATCCTGATGTTGCCATAGCATCCGTGGCTGGGAGTCCAAGAGAGCATGGACTCTCCGGGTGGGAAACATGACATTACTCTGTCCCCTGTCAGTCCAACTGGCACTAGCCATTTGTGGTTTTCTGTGAGCTCATGTATATGGAATGGGGCAGTTAGTGCTCTCCTCCAAACAGGTTCAGCTGTTCTATGATGTTGCATGAGCAGCAGAAAAGATGCAGTGGCTGGCTTCATGTGCCTTGAAGGAAGCACCTGTTAGCCCCCAATCCAGATTGGTAGTTGTCCTGTGATATGGAATTAACTAGTATATGGGAATTAGCGATGACTTAATTAGGAGAAAATTATGGTAAAAAAAAAACAAAAAAACGTTGGGGACTTTATTAGCCTGAAAGAAGTTTCAGGTGTGGTTTTCTAAAAGTTCAATTATAGCATAACTGAAGAGCATTTTGTGAGTGCAAACTTACATCATCAATTAATTGATTCTGGTTAGAGAATGAATTCAAAACTCTAGACGGGGCCAGGAACTCAGAGAAATTGGGTGGAATTCTGGGCAGCTTCTGCTTTGTACTATAAAGCTGGACTCCCCAAAATTTCACATTATGTTCATGCTGCTGTGTTGAGCTTTTCTGTGGTTTTGTATTTGCATTCGCATAGTACCGTGGCATGCCTGGGCTGGGATGACCAGTGCTTGGGAAGTTAAACAACATGATGACGCTCTTGATGGAATGCTGAGGGAGCCGCACCAATCTTAACCAGTGTCCTAAGAAGTATCGGAGTGGATAAAAACAAGTGTCTGTCCATTTATGGTCCCACAGGATGGCCACAACACTGATAGATACCAACTTCCATGTGAGCAAGCAGTTGATGGGGCAGAAGAGTGAATCCATTAGGTCAGGAAGAGGCAAACCAGCCACTGGTATAGAAATCACCTAAGGCAAGAGCTAAGGCAGCTTCTGTAAAAAGCTGCAAGTCCTCAGGGTTGCCCCAACATCCAGACATTCAGGTGCTAAAAGAGGAGACCCAAAGTAAGGTTCCATAAGGTGTGAGAATAAAAAAAAAAAAAGTGAAACTTTTTAAAACTTCTGATCAGTTTTTCTATCAGCTAAAGTGCTTTCATTTGCAGTAAATGCAATACAACACCACCTTAAGCCATTCTCTAAAACTACAAGCCTACACAGCATTTTTATATCATTGTTGTACATTAATTGTACATTGTGGTAAAATAAAGTTTAATGCGACCTTTCAGAGAGGAGAAACCCCAAAGGTAATTTCTCACTTCTGACACTATCTGTGTTTTAATCTGATCACTTTCAAAAATCCCAGATGTAGAGCATTCATGAGTAAAAAGCGCATCCAATGCAACTGTAAATGTCTGAAGCAATGAAATATTTATTTTTAAATTGACTGATGGAGGATCTGGCTTGAACTAAAGTTTTAGAGGTCACTGTGATTTACATTTCTCCAATGAGTCTTCTGTCACAATGGGCCCGTAGTGTCAATGAACATAGTTTTGGATATGAAGCTATCACAATACACACACACACACACACACACACACACACACACACGATCAAAACCAGGAAAAAGATGAACCTCTGAATAATATAACCTTAAGCTATGCAATGCGATACTGGCTACTGCTAAATAATATCAATCGATTCTATCCGGCCTGCTTTCCTTGAGTAGCTTGGCTGAAATTACTTGTGCGCTCACTGAGCATTTTGAACAGACTGCTGTATACCGTCTTCCATGGCAATCAATCAGCCTTAATCCGAAACCAATTTACTCTGCCTGAAAAGGAAAATATCTTTTAATCTCTTGCAGACAATCCCTGATTGCAGTGCAGAGCATCAGTTGACAGTAAAATTGAGCTGCGCTTGCAATGGAACCCGCTGCTTATGTGCCACACAAAAGGCCCTTGTAATATGATTTAATGTTAGCATATTAGCATAAACCCTAAACCCAGATTCCCATTTTAGCTGCATGGTTTGTAGAACAATCTATAACATTTCCTGATGCTCATAAGGCAATTCAACCAGTGATCTATACCTACTGATTATTTAGCAGTAATATTTCAAGATTATATATTCTTGAATTTAACTTGAATTCTGTTGTATTTCTATAAACTGAGTAATCTCAGCACTGGATATGTTTGTAGGTGCTGGATAGCCAATATGTGTTATCTTGCTGTAAAATGGGATGTTTTGGAAGTGTTGCATGTTTTTTTCAGTGTATTCCCTATCTTGACTATGTCATGAAAGCAACCATATCTTGAAAGGTACCGCAATTTTTTCCATCTTAGTGCTAATCTGAATACCGATCAATAATCATTTGTGATTTTCGACAGAACCGTCAGTGCAAAATGAGCAGCCATCCATTAAATTCCCTGTCAAAATCCAGACACAATTAGTAAAGCATTTTGTGTACAACATAAGATAGAGAGGCCTTCTACTTTATCTTGCTATTGCTTGATATGTAACAGCCCTAAACATGAATTATTATTTTTACCAAGCACCTAGCAATCAGTTACTCAAAAAGCTTTGGTATCTGGGCTCAATGTCAATAGAGCAGCTGAAACTACCAAAAAATGTATTTTGGAAGCTGTAAACACGTGAATTGTTCTTCTAAAAAACAGTATTTTGAAAAACATTAGCATTAAAAAAGATTTTGTTTGGGAAATACAATTTTGGCCAATTACATCAATTATACCCTCTTATAAAAAAGGGTTCATCAAGGGATCTTTGGATCTTGGAACCCTCTCTGACAGGTAAACACCCTATTGTGGGTTCTACATAAAACCTTTAAGGGCTCCCCCAGATGAACAACCAAAGAACCCTTAAGAGGTTTATATTTGACCTTTTTTTTCTAGAACTACACTCTTAGCACTCTTAGACTGTGCCTTAGATTCTTAGACTGTGCACTCTTAGACAAGGACTTTTTGGTATCTGCAAAAAAAATCCATCAATACTGTTGCTGGTTTGTCGAAGGCGTGTTTGTGGGTGGAGATTTATTTTTTTTCTTGCGTGATCAGGAATCTTGTGGCCGGACGTGAAGGACTGATGCCCCGTGTATAGATTTTGGCCACTACCACCTCATATTAGAACATAAAAAAGTCCACAACAACATGAATGACTTGTGGCTTGCTAGTGTGAATGCAGGGTTAGGCTGCTTCCACACTAGGCATTTCACACTAGGTGGAATGCGGCCGCTTTTAAAAATACGTTACCGCCAGTGTTCCCCCTTCTTTTCGTTACAGCGGAGAGCTTTCAAAAGTTGAAAAAGTTCAACTTTACATAAATGCGCAGAGTGACTTCTAACGCTTTGTACCTCTCGACCAATCAGGTCGCAGCTTAAGGGGCAAACGAGAAAAACATGGAGGACAACAGTGCAGGTTTAAAAAGTAGTCTAGTTAGTGAGTGAATATAAGGAGATTTATGATGTATTGAATCAAAAAATATTTCATTGCCAATATTTCAACGTTCACTGGTATGCGATGTGACCCATTGTGGCTGCAAACACTGTCAAGTCGCACAAGCAATCCTCTTCTTTTGATTTTCTGCTTCCAAAGCCATATCGAAGGCAAGCAACCTCATCGCCATAGTTAAACCACTCTTTATTGAATCTTTTATTAATAATAATTCATCTAAAGTAGATAGCAAGCTAGAACAGCTAGTTAAACGATATTAGCTAGGACCGGTAGGAGCATTGTTATAGTTACAGTGTGTGCCTCGCATGAGTCGCTTTTTCAAATCAGGCCAAAAAGCGCTCCGGTCGGCGCTTTTTCTGAAGGATAAAACATGCCTAGGGTTAGATTTAACCTTTTTTTTCTTCTAAGACTGTAAATGTCACTGATATTTTATTTTGTTTATTTCATTTAGATATTTTATTTTATCTTGACATATATTTATATATCTGATGCCATTTTTAGTTTCTCACATTGATCATTTTAAACTATGATGCACGATTTATTTATAAAGTTATGACCAAATGGAAATGATCTGGGTTCACATGTAAAGCTGGTTGGAGGTCATTTTTACTGCCGTGACATAAAATGTATGCTTCTCTTAGACACGTTGTTAAACTCTTTAGTCCTCAATGTACTTAATATACTTCTTAAAAATATTTAAATTTTTTAAATGCAACATAAGGTGAAGGTTAACTCTTTGAACAGTCAATGCTAAACTGCCTCCATCATTCTAAGGCTATCATTTTCAACAAATGTTGACAACTTTCCACTGTATGAGAGTGACACACAGGGCCCAAGTATATGATCAGGCATCATGTTGTAATTCTCTTTCACTGCTGAAGCTTTTGTACAATGTTTGATCTCAGAGGCTGGTTAAATGAACCATATGAGTTTGTGAGCACTAATTGGCAACATGAAGCAATACTTAGATGTCACCTGTGTAACTCTCATTACAATTTTCCTACCTACACATGAGTTAGTGTAATCTGGTAAGCATACGTTGCCTCTTTATTTTTATCTGTTTTTTTCATATAGAATTTCATCTAGAATAGTTTATATAATGATTTTGAGTACCATTCTGGTACTGGTCATAGAGTTAATGACTAAGTGTTCTCCTCCCATCTTCCCCTACTTGCTCTGCTCTGATATTACTAGAGCAACCGGCGCTGCACAAAAACACAGAAGGACGCCTCCTCTCTCATTAATACTATTAACCTTCAGACTATTTTCATCCTCACTGTTCACAAATTGACTCATACATGCTCAGATTGTGAGGTGCTCAGCATGTGATAAAAGCCAGCGGAGACAGGACACACTGGCCTCATTACAATATGGTAGGAAACAGAGTGCCAAAAAATGTGTGAACAGAGAACTCTTCTTTGACCATGAATAAAATAAAAGGTTGAGCTTTAAGAAAAAAACATGCATTTAGCAACTCCTGCAGTTGTGTTATAAATACCTGAAGCACTGGGCACTGAATGAACACTATTAACCTTCATAGTCACTGAGGCTTGTGAAGATGGCAGATTCCCAGAAGCATAGGTTCCTAATGTGGAGTGGAATTCACGAGACAAAGCTTTAGAAATGGATTTATTCACTACCTTATTGAGTGTTGTCAAGGTAAGGCCACATTAGTGAATTTGAAAGAAAAATCAGCTGAAGTGCTTTTAATTTTTTTTAAATGTCTGATTTGACTCGAGTGAAGACCAGGCTGACAATTCCCAATGATGACATCCTTGACTCGCTTCCCAACCTTTTGCTAAGATGCAGGGCCGAGCTAACCGAGTCAAATCGGACTGCCTCCCGCCTTATGATCGATCCATGGAGAGCAACTTTCCATTACACAGGAAGGGCCAGTGTTGAAGACAACAGCTCATTAGGAGAGCTAATTTTACAGAAGCTTGAGCAACTGCCACTCTTTAAACTCCAACCAGCAGCTGTGGTTGAAATCTGCAACATCACGCCATTGCTAGTGATTTCTGACACCATGTAGAGTCATGCTTTAGCATATCTTTATCATACCTTGGAAAAATGTTAGGGAGCTGTCACAATTTGCCCACCTGAACACTCAAGGTAAAGTAAGGTAAAGTTGCGATTGCATAGAAAAAAACATTCTCCAGTGACCATAGGTGAATTGGGGCGAGGGCGGGTGTACTATTTGTAAAACCCTTGCAATGACATTACCAGTTTTGTGAGGGCTAATTCCCAATGCACCACATTCCTCCTTGGGAAAATGAAAGCTAGCCTCATTTGATGCATGAAACTGACCACTGTATCATTTCCTTTACTTAGTGCCCCATCTCAGAGTTCTGTTTCTTTATCCATTTAAATTTTAAATACCATTAATAACTGTAGGCTTTCTTGTAAAATACATTTATGTTACTATCTCTGCTTTATGAGCCTGAAATGGAGGCATGTGTTACAGAGGATGGCTAAAGGGAGAAAAACTAAGAAGCAGTGCTGAGGTCTGTCGGAAATGGTACCATAACTCACTCATTCACTATTTACTATATACATGTAGACTGTTCTGTATGTTCTATGTAGGGCAGCAATAAGGGAGGCACCGGACTGAAATCAGACAAAACTTACTTGAGAGTGCGCCAGAAATGCATCATCGTGACCTACCGTCACACATTCGGAACATCAATATTATGTAGACTAACAGTACCATCACAAGACAAGTAACAGTTTACACAGTGCACTATATGGTATGTACAGTAGGGAACGGATTCAGACATGGCTCTAGTGTTTGGTGCCTGTTAGCATTAGTGCTATGGAAGAAGAGGTTGGACCAGAGTCATGGCAGCTTATAATGAGCGGTTAATTTGCTTGTAATCTAAGGCCGTCATGTCCTGAGGAAGGCTGGTTCAGGCCATGTAGTGCAGAGGGTCCAGTGAGGAGCAAGACCAACATGGTGTGAACTCTCCCTCCAGCGCCTCATCTACCAACCAGTCAAGTTAGTACTGGCGGAGGGCAGAAAATGGTCATCACTTTTTTTGGTGTCTCGTGTCACAACCTCTTGATACCAATGCGTTCCGGTGTAAAACTGTAAATTAGGCATGAAGTTCATGTGCCTTTAAAGGTTCAAAGCCACTCAAGATACAAATGGAACACAGCAAAGAAAAACAGAGCTGATACACAGGCACAATGTGAAACCTTACATATCACC
>JAOUQW010000014.1:8314863-8335498 GCA_028565825.1 Olivaichthys viedmensis
TGCTGGTCCGTATCTGCATGATTTTATGCATTGCCCTGCTGCCACATGATTGGCTGATTAGATAATTGCATGAATGAAAAGGTGTACAGGTTCCTAATAAAGTGCTCGATGAGTGTATATTGCAATAAATAAAGAATACTTAAGAGAATGACTATACAAACTCACTGACGCAAAAGCACATTCATAGTAGTAAAAGTAGTCCACTATTTTTTATAATATATTTTTATTCATTTACCATAGTTACAACACCTTATTTCTACTGATACATCATTTTACCTGTTAATTCACTTTTCAATCATAAACACAACCCACATGCATACATTATTGACTATGTATTTACTGTTTGTATTTTTAAAAAAACCAAGCTTACCTATTTGGCATTATTATCATTAATTTAATGTATGTAAAACGTCAAACCCTCAACCCGTGGACATTAAAATCAATCCATGGCTCTGAGTCAAAAGTAGCCCAATTCTGCAGGAAAGCCTACAGACCTGGCAACAATGATTTTCAGGCCCAAATGACTTGACTGAAGACAGGCCCTCTGTCATCTTCATCTCTCTTCTTCACTAGTGATAGCACATTCATTTCAGCCCAAAAATATTTAACCACTTGTCCCCTTGTGAATGCTGCGATACAAACCACTGCCTGTTGCGCTTGGTATGGAATTGATAATGAAATCTTTTAATGTGAAAAACAAATAGCATTTCATGAGGAGTTTGCTTGGGTACATAAAAGAGGTGAGGTGGTTTGGTGTGTGTGTGTGTGTGTGTGTGTGTATGTGTGTGTGTGTGTGTATGTGTGTGTGTGTGTGTGTGTGTGTGTGTGTATGCACATGTGCGTTCGTGTGTGTAGTAGTAGTAGGAGGGTGGAAGGGGGTAATGATTTTTTAGAGTTTCCCAGGGTGTAGTTAGAGAGGCAACAGAAGGCAGCCCTGGCAGAGTTCTCAGTTTCGATTATGTATACTCTTTTATTCAATCATCGCATCGCTGTGTGCCTGACATTTGGTCAATAGTGCAATCTTCTAGTGATCAGAATACGCCAGACAGCCTGCCACACAGAATTCCATTAGTTTTGCTTTCAAGGGATGCTCTTGAACAAGATATCTAACTGGATGTACTATAACAAGGACCAGTTATCTTTTCACCCTCACTTATTTCACAGGAACATCATCTGAATTAGACATTTAAACCACCCTGAAATCATGCACCGGGACACATGCTTCGGCTTAATCTTTTCTTTTGTCTGTTTTGCCAAGATGAAAAAATCCAGTGATTTCGTTACATATATCAAGGCTATGCACTGAAATGAAAACACATGTAATTTACTTCACACATCCATTTGAAAGTTTTATTTGAATTAATTTAAACATAAAAAATAATCATTTTCAAAGATGTAAAAAAACATTTTGGCAGAAATGTGCTAATAAAGACCCAACGCTCCAGTGGAGTAATGGCACACTTTGTAGCCTATGAGTTTTATTAAGATTTCATATTTTTCTCTATTCACACTTTTTTCCAACAGCCTTGAAGTTCAAATGAGGTCTGCCTCACACACAAAGCAGGAATAAATCGAGGTGAAAGAGCTTTTCAGTGGTGTCATATGTCACTTCCATGAAGGTTATATTTCACTCATCATTCATAGCGCTTATATATAAGCACTTAAAAAACTCTGCATTTTTCTTGCGCTGGCCACAGAACACCTGTAACTTGCTCAGTGAGTTTCAGCTACGGCTCAGGTTCAAGGCCAACACATCTTTTTGACGAGCTGGCGATTATTTGGACATTTTTATTAATTAACTACAGCCAGTTTCTTATTCAGCTTCGTATCACTCCGACCAGCGCTCAGAAGACAGTCAATGAGTCTCCACGGCTCACCACTGTGTGAATATTTAAAGGAGGCAATATGAATAAATCAGAATCCAACAACAACATGCAAGGCATGTGAGCTTGGATCATGGCAAAATATTGAGAAAAGTTACAATGCCCTGATCAGTGAAGGTAAACAGAGCATACAGAGGGAACATTTGGTTGGAACTCAAATGTGCTCCTGTTTTGCCAGTCAAACTGTTTAACATTAATTTCTACTTTTTAATTTGCTGTGGACTTTTTATGACAGGAATCTAATCTCTCCTGGGGGGAATAAGAGATATGCTGAGTTCAGGCTTTCTGCTGTGATGAAAAAATCACAAGTATAGCAGTGACACATATTTATCCAGCCTCCAGGCCCAGTAGTTAAAATGTGGTTATTAAACCAACAGCGACTGTTAAATTTACATCTCTGCAATAGCACCCAAAATGTGTTCTGTTTGATTCGAGCTGTCAGCACTTTTAAATAAGAGAGTTAACACTTGTGACTGGCACAAATGAAACCCAAGCCCAACACCCAGCAAGGCTCATGCAATCCCACTTTGAATTAAGAACAGCTGTTTACACGGTGCTGCCACCTTTAACTTTTTCAAGCCCTCACTCAAAAGACTTAACGTGAATATTTAAGGCTTAAGGCACCATTTATAGACAAACCTGTACAAATGCGCATATGTAAAGATGTCTTTATTGTTCATTAACTTCTTCCATCACCTTCAACAACACAGATTCCCATAACAAAATTAGGATCAGACTGAATCAGAACTGTGGAAACAAGAGTGATGGTGAAAAACAGGTCATATCGTCAGAATTATCAAGTTTAGGCTTCATCTGAAACGAGCAGAAAAAAGTAACTTTTCTTTTTAAAGATAGTGATATAGTGATATCAAAAGAGTTAATTTATAATCATAATGCCTTGAGGACGCCTGTAGGGGGGAATCGGGCCCAGTCAAAGAAGAGAACTGCTGACACCAAAATTCTTTAATTATCTTAGTCCAAAGTTAAGTTGGAAAGTAAAGTAATGCAGACAAAGAATAAAAAAACTCACCCCTGAAGAATTTTACCCATGACTTTTAACCATGATAATGATATTCACCGAGGTCTTGTATTATATCCCACAGGCACTTCTTTCTTTCTTAAACAACATGACTGGCCAATCAATAATGTATCCCAGAGTTCAATTTGAGACCAATAGTGATTCTTTTCTCACACACTTAATATTGCAGGCAGCCATAGCTTGGATCCGGCGCGTGATGGAATTATCGGACACCAAAATCAGATGCTACAGCGGGAGTGGTCACCAAGCACAGATATTCATATGCCAGGGAGAGTGCTTAATATTGCAGAGGACATTAATGAAAGAGGAAAGGTGAGCAAATATCTGGTGAGATAGTATGGCCACTATCAAGCAGTTAAACGATTTCTGAATAAACCACGTGTTGGTAATGGAAGGAGCCCTAAGCATTTGCAAAAGTTCTGCTTTATTGACGATTTACATAGAAATTGCCTTATTTTAGATTCGATATGGACCTTTTCTTTATACATTATTATCTACCACTCTGTCTCCTTTCTATAAGATGATATGGTTCTGATTGGAATTGCACACAATCAGTGCTGAAGAGCACCTTTTCTGAATAAAGCATTTCACTTTAAGTTCAGCGCTAGAAGCCTAATGTTGTCATTATGTGTTTAATTAAAAATGCAAGGTGTTTTAATCTGTGAAAGCACAAGGCCAATGACAGTGCGATAATGGTGAAACATAACAAAACAAGACCACGTAATCCCTGGAAATGATTATTGATAGAAACCTAATGTTGGATTTTGTTCTCACTTAGTGCTAGAATCTTTCAACAGCAAAGTCCAGAAGAGTAATTATTATTTCAGGAGAACAAATATCACCCCTTGGGCTCCAATTATTTTCATGCATTGTATCCTACTGCAACTGTCGGGGCCTATTTTTTTGTTGAGGGGTTTGTATTTCGTCATCTTATTACCGTTCACCTTTTCTGCTGCTACCATCTCACATAGTGCAACCATTTTGCATCAAAGGCTGAAATACTATGGATTATTAATTACATTATTGAATATATATCTGATCTCTTTTAAATAAGGAGCAGAGACAAAGCCTTTTGGATATTCTGAACTAATGTCCAAATGCTTAAAGGTACAGAATACTACCTAAGGACTAAAATCAGCCTCATTGACACATGACATAGTGAGACATTACACATTAATGCACTGGCTGCATCAGCACGGTTTTCATCAGGTTGCCTCTATGGATAAGCAGTACTATCAACACAAACATGGTGGAAATGGAGATGGGGCCTCGCCATTACGTTAGACATTTTTGTAATTGTGTCAATTTGTCCTGAAGGAAGAGCCCGAAACATCATCTTCATTTTCCCCTCAGCCAGACTCTTGTAGATGTGAAGCAATGCAGGCCTCCGGCAGGCACTTGCTATGCAAAAATCATCATCGTCAAATGCAACTTAAAGTATATACTAACTAATTGTCAGCAACATAAAAGGGGGAATTGAAAAATGACAGAAGACACGCCGCCTCCCAACCCCCTTTTGAAATTTGTCGAAATGTTTTCCTATATAAAAGGGAAACAAAGCATTCGCTCGTTAATGATGAAAGAGTTGCCCAAGTCCCCTGTTGATTGACGATCACTGAGATGTATGACACCTCTCAACTTGTCATGGAGGAGTTATTTGTACTCAGCTGCGATCCGTTCTGTGAGGAGAGACCAGATGTCCCGTCTTAATTAGGCCTGCAGTGATGTTTTTAATGACTTCTACCCCATTACGGGCGGAGCGCGCGTTGGCGAGAATGACAGAGGAGCTCTGAATCTTCCTCCCCGTCAATGTGTGGGTATATGCATGTATGTGTGCATGCACTTGATGCTTTTTGTCTGTTTTCTGACACACTGAAACCCACTAAAGAGAAGGAGACTCTAAGGGCTTGAGGAAAGAAAAGTTAAGTCAACTGAGTACAAATGCAACTTTTAAAAAAATCTTCATCTTCATCATCATGTGTGTCACATTTATGCATACGTGCGCACGTGTTGTGTAATGTATTTAATTCATGGCGTCTTGTAGAAAGGAAAATAGGCCAGGCTAGCTGATGCTAGATGTCTGCTCCTTAAACAATAATATAACGTGCTCAGAGGGAATTTAGTTTCTCTCGCCTAGAAAGCTCATGAGGTACACTACACTTTCATACTACCTAAGATCTGAAATTTTGACTTCCTTCACAGACAACCACAGACAGGGGAAACGGTGTCTGTTCCACAATTCCCACTCAGTCTGAGAGATTCGTGCAAGCCAGTTGGGATGGCGAAAGCGGATAAAATATGAATATGGCGTATTTTAAATGATATCTTCCTCTCTGATGTGTCAGTGGGATACATCTGGAGAGCCGTGTATGAGGCTGTTAAGGTGCGAACAGGGCTATGTGTATTAGCACCTGCCCGACACCGAGAGCATGCAAATCACTGCGAGGTAAAGGCTGAAGTAAGTTTCTCAAGAAACCTTATTGCTTTGCCATAATGAGGGTATAAAATGTTATTAATATTTTAGAACAAGACCTATTTTTCATTTCTGAAACCCACTGTGGGGCTTCTTTTCAAAGGGTTTCAGTCAAAACCCAATGGGAGCCTCAATTGACTTTAATCTTGCATTCGTTTGAAAATTTGAGCCCATTAGTTAACTTTGCCTTTTCTGTGCAGTTTTCATTGCATTTCAATGAAGCCGCTTTCCTGTGGTGTTAAAACACTAATAGTTGCTTCAAATAGTAAATGAGGGGGAGATCGAGAGAGAGAGAGAGAGGGGAAGAGAGTTGAGGAGAAAGAGAGAGGATGACCTAAAATATTTATATAAAACATCTGTGTTTTTATGGGAACAAAAAACAGCCCATGCACAGGCCTTGGGGTAAAGAGAGAGAAAAAATCCAATATGCAGCTGCAAGGTACAGAAATAAAATATTTATATCCTTTAGCGAATAATTTGCGGATTGAGATGCAACTGTTAAGCATTCCACACCAAGCCTGGCTCTCTGACAACATATCAATTGCGTCCAGGTGCTGGCGCTAATTGGCCAAATGCATTGTGGTTCACGGGCGAAGGGGAGGTCAGGGGACTGGCCGTAATCAAATAAAGAGAAGAGCTGAATAATTCTCTTTGAAGTGAGGCACACCTCTCGAGTGGGACCTGCTCTAATTGCTGGCACTCAGCACGTGGCCGTTCCCTGCTGCCTGGGAAGATGGAGCTCACCTCCTCTCTCCACCTGTTCCACTCACGGACACATGCCTCTGGGCGAGGAACACCAAGCCACAATACCAACTTCACACCACCCAGCTCCTCTCACCTTTATTCACTTTAGCCTGGTAAAGATCCACAAATGTGTTTGCAAATGCAAGAACACTGCAAGGTAGCTTCTATATCACTAAAATGTATCCACCTTGCTGAGAATACCCCGTACTAATCATCATTGCATTCGACATTTCACGTCTCGGTGGGAATGCCATGGAGTGCTTTGATCATGAACAAACCAGGAGAAGAAAAACTTTGACTCTTCCGATGACAGCGCCACCTGCCTTAAATGTCTCATTACATATAGTCTCCATACAGGAATCTAAACGTTAATCTCCATCTGTCTGTCAGTAAGAAAAGCAATATGTGAGAGCTGTCAGAAAAGAGGATTTTGGTTTGCTTCTGCATTAAAAAAGCAAAAATAAAGAAAATGTCCACTTCTAGACTCATTTGACACTTCACAGGGTTGGCATTTGAAGCTTGTCTGGCTGATGTGCTGGCCTTGAATAAATGAATTATGTCCTTATGCTTTTCATCACCTGATAAACAGCTCCTTTTTTGCACTCAGACCCCCCATTAATGAAAAAGTAGGTCAAGAGCAGGGGATTTAAAAGGAAAGCCAATACACCTCTTCTTTCCTCTCCTCTGATGCCTTTAAAAAAAAACCTGCAGAGTAGCAACTCACCCCAGCGGTTTATCACGCTCCTAACTCAGCAGTGGCTCTGGTTAAATACATGTGAACATCAAATGGTGCAAGCAGAGCAGGTTATTTTGGATGCACTTTTGGGGCATTGTTGATTCGAGACACTGCATATAGCAGAGAAGGCAAAGTTTAATTGCTCACAGGGTTCTGATATTGTGCATTAAGGCTTGCTGTGATTAACTGTGAGTTTATGAAGACTACATTATTGCACAATGGCACCTTTACAGAACAGAGAACGTGTTCTCTTGATTCGTTTTACTGAATAACACATTTTCATCTCTCCTTGAAGCTGTATTTTTTATGTAGAAATGAATTTTCTGGTAAAGTGAGTAATTTCGTGTGTAATTTGTGGTATGTTTTCATAATATGTAGATAAGGAGAAAGCCTGGATTATCCTGGTCAGCTTGGTGCATGATGGGACATAAGAGAAACCAATGATCAGGATTGAAAAGATAAAGGGTGTTTTCATTTTTGGGCCGAATACTCAAGTCTGTACATAGGATCCTGAGCCCATTTAGAGGTTCGTTTTCATACAGAAAAATTCCTTCTGAACCACAGATCATTTGTGCAATTGTTTACGTCACTTTTACAGTGCCTGCAATTGTTGCAAAATGGGATACAATAGGTACATCCCTTTATTGTTTTTATTAGAGTTTATTTAAATAATGTATTGTTAATTGAATTAGTGTTTCTTCACTCTTGTTTGACACTGGTTAACAGTTAATGGGTGAACCCTTTTAGTTAATGGGTAAAGGCATTCCAACTTCTCTGTAGACCACAACGTCTATGCCATAATGAAACCTGTAGCAGGACATGTTTCCAATCACGTTATTCGACGCCCAGCCCTGGAAGCACATAGCACCACAAATGGTGACCCCAGACCACCGTTTTCAGATAGACCAGAGATTTTCTGGACCGCACACGGATTTGAAAACACACTTGACTAAACGCACGGAACTCTCTGTGAAAATGGCCTCAGGGCCAGCAAAAGGTACAAGTGTAAAAAAGGTCAAAGAGTGATGCAGAGAGCTAGCCATCCACGAGCCAAGGCCCTATTGAGCTCAGCTGTCTAAGCTCAGTTCTGCCAGTGTCATGTCATCTGTCATGACCCCTCAGTGGCCAAGCCAAGGACTGCTCCAGGACAAAAGAAAGAGAAAAGTTCTGTGATTTTTTTTATGATGATACCATTAATATTAGATGAATTCATATCTCTACATGTCAGTCTCTGCATGCTATATCAACTTTTCCATATAAACCCAAATACCATGAGATGCTAAAACAGATCTTAGATCTGACTTAGGGAAACCCCTAAAGGAAACATATTGAGTGTCCTGTGGCTCTTTCTGCACTTTGCTGAAGCAATTCTGTACAGTCATGACAGAACTAGTCATCACATTCTCCATTTCAATTTGATTTCGCTTTGCATCATCACATTTTAAGCGTAAATTACAATGCGTTGTGCGTTGTGCAGGGAAAATCGTGGGCTGCTGTCTCCTAACCCTCAAAAAAAATCTGTACTCCTCTGGTAAGGGGAAGAGGGTTCTGAAAACCATGACTGACTCTTCACACCATGGTCACTTTCCAGTGGTTCCACACTCAGTGGATACCAAGATTTAAAACCTTAGAAATGGGTAATAACAGTCACCTGTACAGCTTCTTTACCCAAGCCATACTAGGGGTGCTTTCACATATTGTCGCTGTCCAATTAAACACTTTTTGTGTTTTTTCATATATGGAATGTGGACAACCCAAAGCAGTTGACATCTAAATGACCAATGAAAAGTTGATGAATCACACTGTCAATTTTAGATTTATTGTGTATGATAGTCTCTATGAAAAAGTGTTTTTTTGTGTTGCTGAAAAATTAGATTTTTTGAGTTACATGTTTTTCATTGAACAGCGACGATATGCATTAAGTCAGTTTGAATAGAACCTTTTTATTTTTATTTTAGTCTATAAGCTCTTACCTCTAAGCCTCTAACTACATCACTGGGTTTACCAAGTAAGTCTTCTAGCACTTCAGGTGATTCCTAGAAAAGCTAAAAATGGAATGTCCAAGTTTATGCAAGCACTGACCATGACTGCATTGAAATTTGCTTGTCTACATTAGAAATTTCCTTCAGCATATTGGTCTACTGTACCCTGTGAATACTACCAGATACATTTCATACATACCAAACCACTTTGAATGTTAAATGCACCTGAACCCAGTTCTGTTGGTTCTGTTCTACTGTATTTGTGCAACTAGTCTTCAACTATGGCTATCAGTACCAGTTTTAATATATTACTGCACATTGCACTATCATTGCTGTTAGTTATTAATTAGGGCAACTCTCAGGTTGAGCATTTCCCACCAATGCTCTCCTCACGAGCTAGGGGAAGCACAGCCTGCCTGATGCCACAAAATGATGTAAATAATGGCTCCTTATCTCCTTACTCCTTTCCTTTAAAGGTTAGTAACATCATCAAAGCACTTCCTTCTAATTGCAAAGAGTTACACAACCCTATTACATCACTACTATGTGAATGTTGAATAATATTTTTAATTATAAATATTGAACATTGAAATGTATTCGCCATGATGCTAAAGAAGGTAACGCAATTATAGTCTGGGACTTCGCTTTCAGCCATTAAAAGCTTGGTGTTACTATATCATCTTGCTTGAGTCTATGAGACATTTGAATGTAAACTTTTATGATAGTAGCTGTCATTCAAGGGTGTGGTTTATGAGCAAATTACTACATAAGCTATGTTAAGCGCTAGCGCTAGCTAGACACCCTTGAAGGTGAGCATTTAGTGTTAGCGTTTAGCTTTTAGGACAATGTTTTTCTTTGGGTTTACATATGACTTGAGTTACCTGTGGTTTAGTTTATGTATTAATATAAGTATGTTAATAGATAGCTATATTCATGTTAATAGATAGCTATATTTATAATCTTAATCTTAATTTATTTTACATTAGCGCGCAACTATGCATTCATACTGGGCTTAAGACTAAGACTTAAGAGATCGAGCGCCGAGGTCGTTCCTGCACGGCCAGATACCAGCACCGAGGTCGTTCCTGCACGGCCAGAGACCAGCACAGAGGTCATTCCTGCACGGCCAGAGACCAGCACCGAGGTTGTTCCTGCACCGCCAGAGACCAGTGCCGAGGTCATTCCTGCACTGCCAGAGACCAGTGCCGAAGTCGTTCCTGCACTGCCAGAGACCAGCGCCGAGGGCGTTGCTCAGTTCACTGACCCCACTGAGGGCGTCGCTCAGTCCCCTGACTTCGCGGAGGAAGTTGCGCCGCTTCCTGATGCCACCGAAGGTGTCGCTCAGCTCCCTGACCCTGCTGAGGACGTCGCTCTGTGTGAATTACGTCATGGCTCCGCTCCCAGGCGTTGCGGACTATGCCGTTGCTCCGCCCCCGAGCTTCGCGGATGACATGATTGCTCCGCCTCCGGGCACCCATCTGGATGAGGACATTGAGCCACGGGCCCAGGACCCCCTTTAGGACTAGCGCCATATGCTTGTGTTTTGTTTTGATTTGTTCACGCCCCTGTCTCGTCCCGAATTGTCACCTGTGTTCCCAGCTGTTCCCTGTTTGTTCCCCTTAATTAGTGTGTGTATTTAAACCACTATGTTTCTGTTCACATTGTTAAACATTTGTCTGTCTTATGTGTTTCTGTACCACGTTTCTTACATGTTTCCGCTCTGTTTGTTTTGTTGTTATTAAAACGGCTTGCACCTGTATCCACCGTCTCTCGTCTCCCGTCAACCTAACCCTCACACTAAGAGGATCTCTAAAAAAACATTATAGTACTTATAAGAAGGTCAAAGATCTGTATTTGTCATTTGCACAGCTCACACCAGTTTTACTGGCATTGAAATTCTTGGGGTAGCACTGCTAACATATTATAAACATATAATATCAAATACTATTTATAACGAATAAACAGCATACTAACAAGAGGAAATATTTTTTTACAATAAAATTAGGTACTTTAAAAAATACTTAGTGGACACATTCTGTAAATTGAAAACTAACATCCTTTCATCTGTCTTCAAGCCTTTTCTATGTAATATATATTATTTCTATACAGTCATCCCTGTATAGAAATAACATATATTGTTTCATTTAGTTTTTTCTGTCTGTGGTGTTCAGTGGCCGTAGTAGTAGGAGTAGTAGGCACAGAAGTAGTAGGCCTCAAGCCCCAAAATAAAAAATATTTCCAGAGGAAATATGGTTCACTGCAACACTCGGACCATGCTGTATAAAAAAGGTTCCTCAAAGAATCCTATAAACTTTTTTTTTTTCTGGGGGATCCCCAAAGGGTTCTGCCACTGTGTCAAACTGAGGAACCCCAACGGAAACCTCATGGAACCTTTCCTTTACAGTGCTCCTACAGTTTCTCCTTTATCCTATTGGGTTTTATGTTGGCACGCGCACCAAGAGAAGTTCCTTGTACTTTGTGTACTCCGTGAATAAAGATTCTTATTTTAACAAAGGTTCTAATCTTACAGTATGATTGCCCAAGTGTATAATGGCAAGGCTTTGAGCTACCTGATTTCAACAGTGCTGCAATCAGGCTGCATTTTAATCCATCACTTTCTCTCATTGTGTTAATCCTGGTAGTGTGCCTGTTTCTATGCAACAAGCCCCCATACTTATTTAATGCATTACCAGGTCCAGTCCACCAGTTATGCTTGGTATTTATTATCTGGCTGTCTTTGGTCACATTAAACAGGCCGACCAATGACACGTGTGGAATCTAATACTTTAACAAGCAAGAAATATGTGTTTGAAAATTCCTCAGGAGCCAAGTCAGGTTGTGAGCATTGGAGTAACTTCAAATGCGGTGTCTGTGTTAGGTGTGTGTTAGGTGGCAGTACGGTTGTATAGTGCATGATTCCATCCACATGGTGTTAAACCTGCAGGCCTAGCGGACCTGAGGGAGAAGGAGATGAGGCTCTGTTAGGGCAGAATTACTGTGTGGGGTCTGTATCGAAGCCTGGCCATCTCGCCACTATCCCTGTCTGCACCCAATTTCAACGTGAATGCTTCCTGTTAAACCCCCATCAAACAGACACGAGCCGGCACAAAGGAAAACCTCGTCTCCACGGGAAACTAATCCATTGGTGTGCGCTCTAAGCCTGTCAGGTTTTTTTCCATTAAAAGAAGTCATCACTCATTTTTTCCAAAGATTAAAAGTATGGTTAAATTGAGAAAATCCGCTTAGAACATTTTTTTCTGAATTTAAATTTGGACAGAACAGCGAGGAGGCTTGGAGGAAGAGGTGTGGGACAGAGCGGCGTAGGAGGGAAGATAAATTAAATAAATATGTACATGTTTGTTTCTGGTAGCCCATCCTTTCTTTATCTTTTCTTCTGTGAATGGAGAACAAATGAGTGCGAAATGGAGGCAAGTCTGCAGAATTGCCTTACTTCAAACACAAGCGGGCCCCTGATTGGCGAGACATGCAGAGAAAAACGTGCATGTGAAATGTGTTCTGCATCCCTTTAATTGCATCGCCACTGGCAACAAGGTGTCTCAACAAGGTGGGGGGTAATGACAATTTCTTACTCCCAGTTAAAAAGGGGGGCTGGGTCAATATGCCGTTCTTAAATCTACCATGCAACATGTCTCCCCTGCTTGTAGTACATTTCGCTCCTGGTACAGTAAGTAGGCCATAACCTCTAATTAATTACAATTCTCTCAACAGGGAGGTGAGAAATTTCTTGAGTTATTGTAGCCCACTGTGCAGAGTTAAAGACATTCATTCAGAACAGGTAGGAACATGTTAATGTTGAACAAAACCACACTCAGAGTTTGAAAGTGCTGCATAGGCTCTGTGACGCATTTCATTTTCCTATTGGTGCAGCCTGTTTCTCAGGGAGCACTAAATGAAGGACACTTGGAGCAGTGTGAGAGGGATAGTGTGTGGCCACAAAGAGTGAAAGAGATGCCCACAGAGCTTTAGAAAGCAGAGCTAATCGCTGTAGAGCACTCTGACTATCATCCTCTCGCTGCCATTGTTACTGGCCTTGCTGGCCTACACTGAACTCCTTAGTTGGTAATTATGTCAGCTCCAGTCTAAATGATTAATTATTTATTTTGCCGGCCTGCAGCCGGAGAGACAGCTGCCCCTGGAGTGGTCATTAATGTGCTATCTGGCCGGGCAGGGTGCGCCTCCTATGATCCCGACCCAATCTCAGATCCTAATCCAAGGAGGAAGGAGGCTGCGGGCCAGGATTTGGACGTCTAGCTATTTCTCTCTATATAATTGATAGGTTTTAGGCGATTATACGCTTCACGTGATTAAGATCTATAACGACGTATTGATTGGACTGTACTGGGATTCGACCAGGGGGTGTGAGACACCCACGGCTCCTCCTTTCCTCTCCTCCCTCCTGCACTTTCTCTCTCTCTCTCTCTCTTTCTTCCAAGGGATGACATTTTGATGTCTGACATTAGATAAAAGTATGTGCGTGTGCGTGTGTTCATCTCCCTGTGTATAGCAAACCTGCAGATGAAAGACATGAATGTTGTTTGAGTTAGCACGTACATACATATTTACAGTGCATATCCATGGTGCACACACACATCTATCAATAAGGGGATCAGAAGAGAAGCTGGATTGGATTTTGAAGGTTAGACCGAGGACCCTGTAGGTGGGTGATTATTAATTATGATAACTGGAGGTTCTGATTTAATCCTGCAGTTGAAAGCCTGCGGGACAGAGAAGATCCAGGTTCGCTGACACGGAGACAAGCAATAACGAGATACTGAAGTTGATTAAAGCTCAGCATGCACATTGTGTTCTTAAATATACGTGATCGTTAGCAATACGGACAATCTGCATGATAGAAGTGATATACAGTAAAAGGAGAACCCATATTAGGTGATCAGCAAAGCATGGACAATTTACTTCAAAGTATTTATGAAAGATAGTATAACTGAATCACTAAGAAACATTTTTTCCTAATGTAAAAAAAAAATCTGGAAAAGCTTTTTTTAAAAATGGTACATATCCATACAGACACAAACTGACAGGGCCTAGGGGCTGAGTTAGTTAAAAGAGGCTCAATCCATCTTTTCAGCATCTTAAGCTCAATATATGATGCGGCTTTTCATATCACTCCATTTACCACCAAGAAGCTACCCTGCTGTTGACTAGACATTTGAGAATCTATCCTTCTCAGTAATAAACTGCATGCAGAAGGCAAAAGGAATGTGTGTGTGTGTGTGTGTGTGTGTGAGAGAGAGAGAGAGAGAGAGAGAGAGAGAGAGAGAGAGAAAGATAGAGAGGGAGAGAGGTATTAAAGAAAAGCAGACAGAGGCACTTCTAGCTCATTCTTGCATTATGGTGCATTTCCATTTTTTTTTCCACCTCGGTCTTAATCTCCATTGAATGACTGTCATCACCCTGCGGCAGTAATTAGGAACGGACTCTGGACAACAACAGACGAGTCGGCCTAGCTCGTCTCGAGCAGCAAATTACCTTTAGCTTATGGTAAGCAATATTCCGTGCCAGGCAACTTTTACTGCTGATTAGCAATTAGCCCAAACTACTGGCAGCCGAAGAGCTAATGTTTAATTTGCTTCTCTAATGATGTACGCTGGTCTGGCATATGCAGACTGGGAGAGGGAGAACAGGGGGGGGAATGCTGCTGGGGTTTGAAACGTATGGATTTCTTCTTAATTCCTTTTCATTTACAGCCTGACAGGCCCGCAGGTAGGAAAGACAGGGAATTTCTTAGAGATTAGCAATGGCTGTTCCACAAAGAGAAGCAACTAATGAGCATTAAGGCTTCTCTTATGAACCTTCCCCAGAAAACACACAATCCATGTTTACTCATGAGGTTTTCATTTGAGAACATACACACACTGTCTGTCCTCAATGAAATGGCAACATTAGAATTCATGCAGGTACACTTATAGAAAAAAGAGTTCCTCAAGGGCTCTTTGAATGGATGATGGTTCATTTTTACTTAAGGGGTTCTACTTGGAATCCTCTTTGACAGGGAAACTTTGTTGTAGGGTTCAACATAGATCCTCTAAAGGTTCTCCCAGAGGGACAACCCAAAGAACTCTGTAGGGTTCTAGATTTAAGAGAGTAGTGTGGTAGCACCTATGCAAATGGGTCCCAAATCACTTCAGCTACTGCTTAAGCATGATATCTGTGACCTTGACCAGACCTGACAAAATGACTGATCATAAGTAATAAATCAATTAAAGCATCATTTCATCCTAAAACATATGTTTAGGCATTTTTACTAACCTGCCTCCCAATGTTGAAAGCATTTTCCATGATTGTACACTCTTAAAATGGGTTCCATCTAGCACCATAAGGGGTTCTGTGGTTTGTTCCTCTGGCCCAGCTAACAGAAAACATTATCAGAACATTCAGTAATGTATTTGAGAGGTTCTTGCAGTGATCTAAAAACATGTGCTGTAATAATGGCTTTCTTTACAATGTTCTTAGAACATTGATCAAACACCGTAAGTCAAACACTAACATTATGGAAACGTTTGCGGGGAACATTCTAACTAAAGATGTTGCTGCAATGTTGTAGGAAAAACATTTCAAAACACAAAAAAATCCTGACTGAAGGAACCTCTTACAGCACTTTGGGAATCCTGAAAAAACCACAATCTGTTCAAGATGAGACAACCAAAACGCCACTCCCTTGCTGCCACCAGTAATACCTTGGCTTATAGGGAGATGCTTGGATTTGTTTGCAAACACAAGCAAAGTGGTGTGAATTGTGGAGGCCCCACAACATCCCAGAAGATCTGGCTAATCTGAGGCACGTTCCCATTTTATCACAGTACACGCTCATGGGCTGGACTCATAAAATCAGGTGCCTCATTCAAGGCAGGTTCAAAGACGGTGCTTGTTAAAAAACTGCGACAGGCTCTGTGGGAATAAGCATCTCACCAGGGTGTTAGGGGGCTCTCTGCACTAATGAATGGCGAGGACGAGGCTCATTATCCTGCCCTGCCTGCCTGATTCCCAGCCTCGGTGGCTCATCTTGCTCACTGATACACTTTCTAAGCGATGGTAGAGAACAGAGGGACTTTTCTTTTCAATCTATTTAGTAGCACTTTAAAACAACTGACCTCCAGTATGGCTAGAATAAATACAAGTGAGAACTGATAAACTAAGCTAAGCAATAGACACTGTTCATCTATTGCTAATTGTGAATATTGATATCATGTCATTCAATTATTCAGCCGTTAATAAATGTCAGTCCTAGATTTTGAGGCGTATGGGTAGAATGGAGACGCATAGGAAAGGAGGTGTTTCCCTTGGGGATCATGTTGTAGATTTCAAACACTCTTTACACTCTTTCTGGGTGTAAGGGAGAAAAACATTTTCACCCAGGCCAATGCTGCGTGGTGTTCGCTTCTTTTTTCTTCCTCCCTTCCACTTCCTGCTTGTCTTCATTCCATCAGACACAGCCGAGGTGCGGTGAGGTGTGCTTTTGCTGTTGGTGAGTTCAAAAGGGAGGGATGTTTTCCTTTTCAAAGTCCACAAACCCAACTTTTTCAAACCTATGCTGCTGCTTTGCCCAGGCTCTTGGGAGAGGCAGCAACAGCAGAGAGTAGAGGGGCCTGTGGAAGAGAGAGAAATGCCGAGAAAATAGAGCTCTATCACTCATCTTCTCTCTCTCTCTCTCTCTCTCTCCTCTCTCCCTCATACACACACACACACACACACACACACACACACACACACAAACACAAAAAGACTGACAGGCCAGTGCTTCAAAGTCTTAGCACCTCGCTTTTTCTTTCCTCTGGTGTGGAATTTCAATTCTGTATTTCATTTTTCATGGGGGTGGGGTGTGGTTAGGAAGACTTGAGACAGGTGGGGTGCATTTTCTCATCACAGTTCTTTGGCAGTCTCGCAGGGGCCCCCACTCACAAGGGGACACCTATAGGTAAACGAATAATGACAACATCTACAGACACGCTTCAGATTGACCCTCACAAACATGATGTAGAAATAATTAACACCTCTTGGAGGGCTGAATTTGATTATTTAGATTGGAATTTGGGTCAAATGTGTTAACACAGAGCTAAAGTCACATTTTTTCCACTTAAAACATTGACTTTGGCCCTGTTCCAAATAGCGTCCTAAGCCCTTTGGTCCTCCTCCAAGTCTGCACTTTTGGTAATGTCATCAAGGTGCAGACCTATGGTGTGTTAGTCAGCAACGGTGCAAGGGTGCAAGGATGTAAAAGCAAGCATTTGGGACAGTTCTCAGGCCTTTACCACATTCCAGGATGTTGCCTGTTGTTGGGTTCATTGTCATGCTTTTGCAATGGCTCACCATTGAACAGTACTGGTGGGGAGTCACAAGCTCACATTGTCATTACTAACTAATTTGCTTGTGCGATGTTCGGTGACACTTTTATCCTTTCCATTGGGAGACTAATGAAGTTCAGAGTCATTTTGTCAGTTCCTTCACCAAAACACAAAATTGGATCAAAAAGATCACCACCAACAAATATAAATGATGCACCATATGGAAATCAGCTACTTATACGCACACAGTAGCTCCATATCAAATGTAGGTTATCGATAAAATTAGATAATCGATCATACTTGATTTAATCAGCTATTTTACGGCTTTGGTTTCACATAAGTTGTAACCCTAATGCTGATCAATAACAAGTTAAATTAATGACACATTTTAAGTATCTTTTACTCCATCGTTTGCATTTTGTTTAATCTGCTATGTTGCTCTCTGCTCTCAACAACCCCATCTGCTGTGATTGGTCCTAGCTAATGAATTCAAGGGGTTTTGGGTCAGAGACCGCTATTCAGGGTGCATTGAGGGCGCATAGAGGGCACACATGAGCACACCCTATGCCTTGCAGATCGCGTGGGCACGTGCAAACGAGGATCACAAGGCCGCAAGTGCACCATTTGGGACAAGACGTTTGATAATAGGCTCAGCAGCTTTAATACTATCACGTTCAATATGCAAATTATTAGGCGATGATATAGTACCCTTGAACTTTTAACCACAGAACCTGCGTGCTAAGCTAGCCATCTAGCTAACTTAGCTAATGTTATTGAATATCAAAATAGTTGTTTATTGAAACAGGTTTGGCTACTGTTAAATATATTACCGATCAAGACTCTGATACTGAAATCCCACTTGTGTCTACCTGTGACAAATGCAAGCTAATTTACTAATAGTTAATTAGCCAGCTATTTATGTGCTAACGTTACCTACAGTAAAATACAGCACATAAGTAAACGTGAATGGATACCTGAACTTACCATTCTGATACATCAACAATTCCATGATGTTGGTGAATGGATGTCTCCTCTTCGGACTCGGAGTTAGTCTGAGGTTCAGACATTAAGGATTGTATTTCCCCGATGTAGCCTCTTGTCATTTTGTAATAGCATAGTACGCCATAGGTAATAACATAGTTTAACCACTCTCTTGGGGACCCCTGAAAGGTTCTATGTAAAACCCTACAACAACTTGTTTCCTTTTCAAAAAGATTCCAAGTAGAACCCCTTTAGGAAGCTACAACCCTTAACCTTCCAAAGACCCCTTGAGGAACCCTTGCAGGGTGGTGGGGGGAAGAGATGGGATTAAGATGGCAGGAGGACATAGGCACCTTTCTAATTTGCATATTAATGCATATTTATAGATCCTTGCATTGTTATGAGGGTAAAAATGTTCAAAGATGTTCCTAGTCCATTTTTAGTAGTCTTGCACGTTTAAAAACATGCCAAACAATTCTATTATTCAACATAGATTATTTTTAATGGTTTAAAGTTACATGTCCTGCAACATTTGCACTTCCAAGTCAACTGATTGACAAAGACGATCCTTCTCCATCACCAGACATGGGGGCAGACCTCAGAAGCTTCAGCGTTTTCATTATTTTGTATCTATGGAGCTCATGGGGTCAGTGATGCCTCCTGTGGCACATCAGTGAGGTGAGATGAGGAGGAGAGGTCAGAACTCCTGAGGGGACGACCATGGGAACGTGTCAGACAGTCCTCCACCCACTGAGTCTCCGATAAGTAAAGATCAAATGAGCGGACGGCCCAAGGCCCAACAGACAGACTGGGCAGAAACTCTGAGCACACGTAAAGGTGCCTACCCATTTCCAGTCTCTCTTTTATGAGCCTACTAGCTTATCAGTGCTGAGGACTGCAAATATAATAGAGCTTTACTTCTTTTACTCCTGTCTTTCTCAAGCCCTACATCCTACCCTTTCGGTGCACATTTCTCTCCCCCTCCCTCACATCTCACTCTGTTATTTGTGATTAGCCGTAAACGAGCAAATATTTTCCCAGTGTTCGCTAGGTTAGATCCCCATTTAATTAAACTGGCTCATTATGTCGCTCTCTGATTAGTGGAGGGGAATCAATTATTCAATTCACAAACATGGGCCACAGGAGCTGGAGGTGCACAACGAGCTGCTCATTTAATTCCAAGGACACTAATTAGCTACAAAGCAAAGCAGGAACTTTCTCTGCCCGCCCCCCACACCTCCCCCTTTTGGTTCTCTGAGCATGCAGGACACTGGGTGCATGGAGAAGGGAGGAGGTCTGAATCAGAGGAACAGAGGGAGAGATGAGAGGATGGGAGAAACTAGAAAGAAGGAGAGGATAGATGTAGCAGGTCAATCTGTGCCTTACTTTGCAAGATTCTGGTCTCGTTAGTGGGGTCATGATGGTACTGAGAGGTGGGAGACAGGCTTATTTACTGAAATGTAGATCAGGGATAAAAAAAACCACCTAAGCAGGAAACAACCTCAGGGACGGCCTGCAGCTCGGAGCTGTGGGGCTGCTACTTTTTGTTCTTTGCAATCAAACAGCGGGCAATTATCTGAATTATTGACAGCAGATTTCTCATTTCAACTGCAAATTAAGGCTATCAATAGAGCTTTCTGATGCAAAAGTGACTAATTAACCAACGAAGTGGAGCTCTAAAGCTGCCGTACAAAAAAAACCTCCAGTCGGCAGCACGTTGTGGAAACACAGGGGAACTAATTAGTTTAATTATCAAAACAGCTAATTAAAATTACACAGTTGCCTAATTAGTTCGGTGCTTCTTGCTGTCTGCCTCTCCCCATCTCTTTTTTCCTACCTCACCTTCCTTGCCCTTTTACTCTTTAATTGACAGGTTGAAGTTAAATATAAAAAAGGAAGACAGAGAGGGAGGGAGGAAGGAAAGAGGGAGAAAAATTGAGTGTAAGTGGGAGGAGGGGCACTGAATTTCTCTGTTGATGTTATCAGACCATATGGCAGCTGGAACTCTGGAACTGGAACAGGAAAACAAATGACTTCCATCTAAGCAATACCGAAATTTCCTCCATTAACGTGTCCTTGGTGTGGCCGAGCGAGAGGGTTTGTCCTCTCTTGTTCTTTTGGAGGAAAAAAGTGATCATGACGAAAGACCAGATCATACGGGTTGAACAACTAGTAGGCAGGGTCATGTCATGCAACAAATTGCCTTGTTATGCTTTGAAATTACTAAAAGTCTGCTTTTAAAAAATCCACTATAAATGAAATAAAAGAGGACATGGTTGAAACGTGTCCCAAATGAAAGAGGAGACAAAATGAAAGCACAGTATCAGGACATTTCTCACCTATCATTTGCAAGGATCCCTGTGGATGTACAGTGTGGTCCAAAAGACTGAGACCACATAGAAAATCCAGCACCATGTTTCACTGTTGTTTTGATCCACTGTGGTATCAATCTCTCTTCTGTTCGTCTCCTTACATA
>JAOUQW010000014.1:8362335-8380797 GCA_028565825.1 Olivaichthys viedmensis
TGTTGCTAGTTAGGTTAATCTCTTTTTACAGCCTCTCAGGCCAGTCATGCAGGCCCTGAGGGGGGAAGAAAAGTGGCTCCGGTACGACAGGTGCTGCTCTCAAAGTCCCTCGCTTCTTTTGCCAGTCACTCTTCGCTTGATTTCTAAATGGTCCCCACTTGCTTCGCTTTGACTGAACTCAATGGGATTACAGTGGAGTTAATCGCTCCTGGGTTTGTCCACTTATTAGCATGTGAACTCCTTCTCGTCGGTCCATTGTTTTCCGACCTTCCGTAAAGATTACCTTGGAAATGCTCTATTGTCTCCACTGGAGCGTGGGAGCCTAATGAAAGCCTGCACAATGGAGATGGCGGCCACTGTGGCGAGAGGTGCATGTGTGTTCATTAACGAAAGCGCAGGGACAGCCTTTAAAAATAGAAATGCTGGCAGGTCTCAGATTGAGCTATTAGGAATGTGTGATTGTGTGCACCGCCCTCCCCTTCCACACTTTATACCAGCAGGAGACAGAGAAAACTGTATCACAGGCCAAAAGCAATGGAACCCAGAATGGAGAAACCAGGCCTTTTTTAATTCGAGTATGTGATGCAGTGCATATTTGGTAGGCACCTAATGTCTTCTGCTGTTTGCTTAGTAGAAGATGTAGTTAATAAAGGACCAAAAAAAATTCTGCTGTGCTGCTAGCTGGCTGTTTTTTGGCAATAGTTTCTCATGGATATAGTGGCCCTTAATCCTAACCTTAATCTTCTGAACTTTTCATTTGAATTGTCATGTGAATTGCTACACATTTGTAAGCACAAGAACATGTTGAATACAGTAACAATGAACTGCCAGATCTCATGGACAGCAGTAATGAGTTTTGTAGTCTATGAAAGATTATTGATGTTCATTTCATATCAATAGATTTAATTAATGGTCAATAATGCAACTCTTTTTCCATGGTCCACCATTTTGGTCTTTTTAATTAACAGTGATTCATATGGTAATCACTTTACCAAACTCAAGTGAAGCAGGCAGGCAGACGAGGATCACTCATAGGAATGGTATGCTTGTGTGGCCTCCAAAACCAAAGGAGGGCTCTCAGTTGAAAGCTCCAGTAATGAGACATTCCAACACGAAGGAACTGATATCCATTAACAGGAGAGCTTTTGTTGCATACCTCAGTCTATAATGAATTGGTAAATAGCCTTTTATCCCAGAAAAGGCTTTGTTTATAAAGGGTGTATTTTCATTATTATCATGAAAGGATGCTTTTGAACGTCAAATCAAGAGCAAAGGTTTTGCCTACAAGTATTTTATGGTAAGTGCGTGACTAATTCAAAAGATGCCTTTTTTGTCCTTTCATTATGGTAAGAATTTAGTTTTGGCTACCACAGAGCTTACTAAAGTTTATTGAATCTCAGTTCATCTCCCTCCAATTTGGTCATCCAAATCCAAATAATCATTTTTATAAAGTTAATTTCTGACTTTTGTTTTAAGGCATGCAACCTAATTAACGCACAATAAATGAAATATAATTAAAACAGGCTGCATAAAACTACAAAATTACACCTAAAAATGTCATATAAGGTTAGAGCATTGCTTATAGTGCCAATGCTTATTGTGTCATAAGAAGAAGGTCATGCTGTTGTTTCACGTAATTAATCATCTAACGGCATTTCAACAAAAACTGTCATCTCAGATCTAGCTTTTAACTCTACAGTGGGGAAAACCAACAACCCGGTGATTTAGGTCTGCAGCTCTACCAAACATCACCTTACACATACGTGAGCTGCTAAGAAAAGGTCAGGGGCTCCACCGGCTAAAAGCTTCCACGGCCTTCTGTTTTGCCACCACGAAGGGCATTTGCTGAGGGACTGTCAAAACTGCATGGGTCCCTGTCAAGAGTAGGTGCACAACCTTTAGTGCCCAAGCATTAAGGTGCAGTGCTTGCTTCACCTTAACATCACCTTAAAGGCCACATATGTTGCTTGCTTGCTTTACCCTTTAGTCTTCTCTCCTTGGGTTTACTGTTAGCTGACTTGAATATCTATTACTCTTAGAACTGAAGTCTTCTCTGGGAAAACAAATTCTCCCGATTGACCTGGATTGCAATGAAACAGTGCATTGATTCGAATTTATATGCAGCATGTGACAATGTAGATGACTCTGGAACTACATTATAAAGAATGGCTAATCAAATGAATCCATCAAGAGTCACGGTCCTGATCTCATGAAACACTTGCTGTTAGCTACGTATACGGACCCTTAAAATGGCGGCCATAAGTATCCTGCGTTCGTTCGGCACGTCGATTGTGCACGTCCTAAAACATTAACGCAACGCATACGTGTGGTGCAATACATGCGTAAATGGCAGGGGCAGTATAGTGAAGCAACTCGCTGATCGGTAGGACGAGAGAAATAGACTCTCCATTTTCGTGACGAGATTGGTTTAATAGCCTGATACAAAATTTATGTTGGCGCTGCTGCCACTGTTTCTGCCGTTTTCTCAAGATACACATTATAATAGCCTCCTCAACTCCCGCCATTTTCACTGTTTACTTCCTAAAATCAGGAAGATATTCCGGTGCTGACGATGTTTCGTCAATTCCCTACACACAGCCACATATCTTAATTACATGCTCATTTGGTGTGTCACAAAAACATTTTGTACTCAGACATCAAGCCCAAGCTCATATTATGACAATTTTGTCTCTGCTATGAAGCTTGCCTGATTAAAGCTACTGCACATGGTAAACCTGGCTAACAGAACAAGCAGGTAGCCTCATGAATCAGTCAGATTTTTACTTTAGGTAGCCTTATGCTTGGGTATTTATAGTATACGACTTTGTTTAGGTGAAGCTAAGAACACATAGGCAGATAAACAACTGGCAAATATGAATAATTGGATAAGTGCTGTCACTTCACACCCCTGTCATGACATTTGCAGTCAACAGTGAGAAACTCAGCATCCGGTGGGGGGTTTTATAATTAGGAGTGTTTTGCATGATTTAATCGATCGTCAGAAACGTAGGATATCCACAAGGTATTAATTACTGCTGTTTCTTCATCTCCCAGTGCCACATACTCACTTCTGTTCGTGTGGGACACATTTAAAGTGATAGTCTCTCCACTATAAAACATGAATGAGCATCCGGGGTGGCCTCAGCTTCTAACAATGCCCTGAGTCAATGCCTTCGGCGAAACGTTTCTTTGGCTTATTTCTGTACAACATCCCCCCAGCCATGAGCCGTTCTCTTTTCAAGTGTGCTACATAAAGTGGAAACGTTGAATAGAGAGAGGAAGGAGCAGTGCACACACACAGATATATGAATCAAAGGCATGTTGGCATCAGGGGAAGGGAATACACACACCTTAATCAAGACAAGTAAGCATCTTTTATTTATCAGTGATTTATTATTGAGTATATATCAGCCATTAAAAATTTAGGAAGTATTGCCTACTTCTTTCTTCGCCCTAAGTTTGGTCTCGGTGCACACTACCTACAGGGTATTCTAACATTCTTTTTTCTCTCTTTTTGCAAGTATCACTGCTAACATTAACTCAAAACTTTCTTAAACTACCCTGGGAGTTTACGTTTCATAATTCTAACAGAAGTCCAACGAGTTTAAAAAGAAAAAGAGTTTTCATCCTAAAGGTATTTATTTGTAAAATAGCCTTTACACTGAGGTTTAGAAAGTACAATATCTCAACATTATTGTGTAGGATTTTCCACTGTGATGAGAAATCAAGGCTTATAACAGTCTAAGAGCTGGTAAAGTACCTTTCTTTCCTTTTCTTTTCTCTTCTTTTGCTTGGCCGAACGCTGTAAGTTACTTCCTGTTCCAATGTAAATCCTTGGAACTATGAATCATGAGCTGCCGTCCAGCAAAATCCCAACATGTTAATTAGTGAATACTAAAAGACTGACAGATGGTTAGAGGTTTAAATGAATATAGCCACATGCCAAAAATATCTGATAAGGTATGAATGTCTGAAGCAAATTATCCACATTCATATTATGATTTTAATTCCTGTAATCTTGATCAAGTAAATCTGTAGGTTTCAGCAGAGCATGACAGTGACAGCATGAAAATCGGAGAGAGGGCCCCTTGCAAATGAGAGCAAATGAACAAACAGTCCAGTTGGCCAGCCACACTGCCTGAGAGACGTTTTAATTAAAACTGTGACATTGTATCATAAAAAGCAGGAATCTAATCACGATGGAATAAGTATAATGTAATTATCGTCCAGGTTATAAATAGCTTTAATTTCATGGTTTGCAGGAGAAAAAAATGAAATGGAAATGGCATCAGGCATCAGCGCCACCCTCAGCCAGTGCCAGGGGACAGGAACCACATCCAATTTCGCTTCTACCGCATGTCAGTCCACTTATTTGTCCGTCAAATCTTTCTCCACCTACCTGTCATGGCAATCATTATAAGAACAGCGCTTTATTTGTCGAGACCAAAACCAGGTACTCGCTGCCTCACACTGGAAAGATAAACTCATTCACCTCCGTCTTAAAACATACAGCGAGGCAGATGGTTTAACGCTCACACCTACACGTTAGTCACATCAAGTGAGAACATTGGTGGAGCATAAACAAATATATATGCAGACTAAACAAGACTGCCTGCTTGGCACTGAATTACACTGAGAATATGATGCGAAGAAAAAATGAACACCATGGTTGCAAAGGTGTGAGGAGAACATATAAATAACTGGGCATTAATAACTTACCTGTAGTAGAAGAAGAACACAAGAAGACAAAATTCATGATGAGGAGTCATTCATGGTACCGGTGCTAGAGGAAAGAACTAGATCTGTGTGTTTCTGTAATGATCAGAAGCGGTCCTTAAAGTGGTCCTTGAGGAACCCCGCTACACAGAAAAGAAAAATCAAACAGTGAAAGCAGTCTATGGTCAGATTGAGTGAGAAATGTCTCAAATGCTGAACCCTTAAACAAAGACATATGAGCCATGTAAGTATTAAGTTCTGAAATGTTTCAGGAACAATCTTTATTAGTTGTTATCTTGTTATTAAAACCTCCGGCAAAGTCAAACAATTTCTACGAAGACATTTTGTCCAGTGTGTTTCACTAGGATTAAGTGCAGGTCCTGAGCATCAATATCCGTGTTTAATGAAATTGATTACCATTAAATAGCGAGGACAACAGAATGACAAAAGGCTGCAGCATTGAGTTCTCACCTTCTGTCCTTACAATGGACTAATTAGAAAATAAAACCTTGATTATAACTGCAAAAAAAGATCTGCCATTACAGAAAGTTGTAAATAAATGACGATAAATGACGAAAGATTATCAATGTGAAAGTCTGTCTCACTTGCTGAGTTATGCACTAACCAGTCAAATGGAAATCCTAAATAGCCTTTACAAAGCTGTTTTAGTACGAGTTCTTCCTACAGCTATAATAATTGTGCTGTCTCTCAAGAACATACTGCTGTGTTTATGTTTATGGCAACATGACGCCCTAAGCCTCATTCATTTTCCTTTATTTTGTGTTTCCACTGGCCTTTCATTTGTTTGCTATTGATGCCGTCGCATTAATTTCGCCTGCAGTGACATTGTGATAGGAGCAGAACAGATGGAAATACAGGATTGTCCCGGCAAAATTCGTCATGAAAAATGCATCCGACACCTGTGTAATTTGCCTAATCATCTTTTCCTAATAAGCTCCCGCCATTAATTATGCACGACTTCCACAATGCAATCAAGATAAAAGTAAATCTGATGACTTAATACCCTTCAAAATAATTGGTTCGCCCCCACCAGCCTGCACCCCATCTCTGGGACAGCTTCTCTTTTGATTCTTTCTCTCCCTCGTTCCTCCCGGACTTTAATTGGGATTAGAGAATATAAAATGCGTGCTATGGAGCGCACAGTGTGTCAGCATACGCCTGACAGGGGTTAAGGCCTGCTAGGTGGCTGAGGATAGGAAGTTTCCCCGCTGCTTTTTGTCGGGAGGGAATCCAAAAGTACGGCCCGACTTAAGGACAGCTCTCTCTGTGTTTCTCTCTCCTTCCTTTTAAGCTCTCCTCTCTCTGTTCAGGCTGGCTGTCTCACTGCAGTTCACAGATGCAGGTGTGGATGGGCGCCCGTTCAGCGCGGCAGCTGTGAGTGCCTATCGGTGAGGCTTTTGGAGACCTAATGAGAGTCAACCTTTGTGAGTGCGCTGTCTTGCCGTGCGTCCCACCTGTCACTTTGTTACGGCTGGCGTGTGTCTTGAATTAACTGGGCTAAATGAGCGGTGAAAAGGGGGGCCTGCCACCGGCTCACGCTGAGGCTTAACGCCGAATGTGCAGGTTTCTTCAAAGCCAATAGCAGAACCGTACAACCTGCAGTTTTATGTGACAAAACAACTGCCTTCTTAGCTATACCAGTAAATGCAAAATGATAGGCTATAATGTCTCCGGTGGACTTTCCGTAGCTACATGCTCATCCCGCTACTACAATATTCCAGCCCTTGGCTGTGAATCTTTCAAACTCTCTTTGCTTTGTAGCACCGTTGCTAATCCTCAGCATAATTAAATCCCTGCTACTTTTCAGATTTTCCAAACAACGCCTGCAATTTCTGATTCCCCCAGCGTTGCACCTTTGATCAGCTGCCTCACTCCTGGCGAGAGGCTGTAGTTAATAGGAGTTAATGTTTCTCTCGGCTGTGTTGCCTGCAGAGTGCTGCGCTAAACCCACATCAATGGTGATTACAAGAGCATGTGCAGAGGCGTGCTTTAAAACACTCCTGCTCTTTGCTTCGTGCACCGGCCACATAACCTACAGTTCTGTCTGCTTGCCTTCCCAGAGTTTAAAACAGCATCGAACAAATCCACAATTGACCATGTAGCCAGGCGATAATTAGGCTCTGACCATTCAAGGTGACATGGCCACTTCTTTTTTTTCCCCAGCACAAATCCATTGTAGATCAATGGATTAAAATGAAGGCAGGAAGCAGAAAACACCTAAATGTTGTTGGGGCTTTGCTGAAAGGGGTGCAATACCAGCGAGATTGGTGATTAATCTCACTCCAAAGGACAAAGATAAGTTCATTGTGGATCCACGATTGAAATTAGAAATGTTTTTAGAGCAGTAAGACGAATGGCCTACTGTAATTGAATGGTATCATAAACCTTGGCCACACACAATCATAAACGCAGGGGAAAATCAAGGTCTACCCGCACACTTTGAGATATTCTAATCGAAAATGAGAGGCACGACCTGCACTTCCTCCCTGCGTTTCCGGTATGAATGTACCAGCTATAAAAACCCTGCACAGATGCACTGATGTGCGCCGTGAACTGAGTAACTGTTTATGGGCGCTTTTACTTCATTAATTTGGAGACCGCTGAAGTGTTAATCAATGCCGTTGCCACAGCGACGGAACAAACAGCGAGGGCACCACTAATTGGACTTTATTGTTTCAGACAGAACAGGAAGAGCAAGAGGGCTTTG
Organism: Olivaichthys viedmensis; assembly: GCA_028565825.1. Taxonomy (NCBI): domain Eukaryota; kingdom Metazoa; phylum Chordata; class Actinopteri; order Siluriformes; family Diplomystidae; genus Olivaichthys; species Olivaichthys viedmensis. Next base: position 8,369,780 of record JAOUQW010000014.1, read on the forward strand.
GGGCTGACGTCTGCTCATAAAGACCAACGCTCCTGGTTTAGGCGGCTATCTCTCCATCAGACTTAGTTGGATTGTTGTTTCCATTAACAACTGCTAACAACCTTGCCACTGGTTAGTGTTTTAATAAATTATGGTCCGGCGTATTCAAGGGCTTACAGAAGGCTACTGTGCGCATTCATACCGTTACCTTTGTGCTCTGACAGCAAGCCATAATATAGGCCATGTGGCTATCATGAACTTTCCTTCCTACTGTAGAATCTGACAATATGAGCTTTAAATTTGAGCATTTAACATCTAACATCATTTAAAGCTTTGTTAGTGTCTCCACTTGTCCTCGTTCTGGAAAGCAATTTTGGCTTCCAGGATAATAAAAGTTGCAAACCAGCTATGAAAAAGTGCAAGTGTAAGGAAGGGTGGGGGAATCAATAGGAAGTTTTAATAGCTTTTATGTGGGTAACGACAGAGGAGGTTTAAAGGCTAGGGCAGGGGTTAATGGTACTATCAGGACATAGACCAAGTTAAGTGCAAAGGAAAGGTCTACCACCAGAGGTTAATTAACCTTTTTAAACCCCAAAGTGTCGAAACACACATACATATTGAATGGAAACTGCCACAAAAAGCCTGTAGGTCACGGTTAATACATTCTGTGAGTTACAATTAAAACATCATCAGACCACTCTAGATCTCGATTTAAGAGCCATTTATGAGGTACAAACTCAGAAGGCAATTTATTACAGTCAAAAGCTATCTGAACAGAGGGCACTGGGGTCACCAGATATATAATTTGAGTCAATGGCAAAGTGGCTAAAGGGATGGTAGGGCCAGTGATGCAAACATAAAGGAATCCATACTTCTTTCTTTCTTTCTGCATATTCAAACCATTGTATTTACACAGACATGGTTCCTGATGTCAGGACAAAGAACAAGAAACCAAATAACAACCATTCTGCATCACGCATTTTCTTATATGGTAGCTATTTTATATGGCACTTAAAATGACCTATGATTGTAACTAAATATTTCTATTTTACCTTTTGCTCTGGGAAATATTGAAAAGTGATCTGAAAAAAAAGGAAGACTGTTCAATGGGGCATTTTTAATGGCATGTTTCTCACTGGCAAGCCTAGGTTCGAGTTGCTTTTACAAACTGAAATCAAATTGAGGTCAAAATAAACAAGCACGTGTCTTCAAGCATGTACTTATGCAAATAGATTAATTTAAAAATGGCAAAGTTAAGATTTTGTGTTACTTTGAGTTCTAAAAGGACATGTTTCAAAGGGGATTGTATAATATACTATACACTAGGCTCCAGGCTCAAACCTTAGGGCTCAGAGAATATGTTTCAGCTCTCAAAACCAAAACTTTAAAAAAAAAAGCTAGGAAGGCAGAATGCTAGTGTATCAGGATACAATGAAGGGAACAACCAATGACGGGACAGGGCGGAGACAGGACCAAAACCAAAACACAGGCCCATGGATAACGTAAACAGAGTGACATCAATGAAAACAAAACATAGAACATAAAAACGACGCTTCTCGCACCAGACGCTGTGCTGCGGCTAGAGCCCATGACACTCAGAAACTTGATGTGATGAAATAAGTGAGAGACTTCTAAACGAGCCAAGCACAGGATATATATATATATATAGTCAACTCTACAAATATTGGCACCCTTCATGAAAATGATCAGATATGAATACATAAAATGAAAAGCACATGCAATGAGTGATATTTTGAGCTTAAGCATATGGGACGCTGTGTCGCTTTGTTTTAACACATTTTTATTTTTAACCATGAAAGGTTTTCTCTGAAAAAAACTGTTTTCAAATCATCACCCCCACAATTAAATTGGAGACTTCACGTGGAGCAAATAGCAAACACAGAATATATATGGGAGTGTAAATAAGTCCGTAATGAAGGACAGGTGACGAAAGCGAGAAGCAGAGAGAGAGGAGCCAGTAGTTAAGAGTGTGAGGATTACTGGCTGGAGGGGGGTTGACAAATTTCTCCCACATTAAAAGTTATATCCTCCTGAATGTCATGCGCACGCCGCCTCGCTGAGGTGCGCATGACCGCGTGGGAAGTTTGCCACGGCGACGCACACCACATGCGATCTCCGAACTTTATGTTGTCTGTCCAAGTCCCGCCCTGTTTAGTTAGGTCAAGTGTATCCACCTGTTTTCTGTTAATCTCCCTTGTTAATAAGGGAGATGACAGATCGATTGACCTTAAATATGGATGCAGCAAGCCATACCCCATGATGCCAGTCTGGAGGAGCTACTTGGGAAACTCGCAGAGCACCACCGATGGTTCGACGACATCACTGCCGCCATAGTGGTGATCACAGTACCGCGGAAGTGGCGGGCTTGGCCGATATCCGCCAGGAGGATGAGGAGCTCACCGCTCTTGCTGCGCCTCCGAGCCAGCAGCAGCCACCGCCGGCCGCCTCCGCGATCACACCTCCACACCGATCTCCACGGCACCCCATCGCGCCACCGGAGAAAGACTTGGGCAGCCCAGCCGCACTGCCGAGCCAGCAACAGCCACCGCCTGCCACCCCCCGCCACACCCCCGGTCGCGCTTCCATGCCGATTTCCCCAGCACCCAATCGCACAACTGGAGAAAGACGAGGGCAGCCCCGCCGGGGTCTCGGAGCCAGCCACAGAAGCGGCTCGGCATCCAACACAGTCCAGATCACCAGTCTCCCAGGAGCGGAGGAAAAGATCCCCCTAGAAATTTTTTTGGGGGGGCTGGCGACCGCTGATGTCATCCCGGACACTGCAGAAGGCGTGCCCCAGGTCCCTGACGCCACAGAAGACATGCCCCAGGTCCTTGATGCCACGGAGGGCATGTTCCAGTTCCCTGACGTGGCAGAGGACGTCATCGCCTTGCCCCCGGGCTTCAGGGACAACGACGTCGTGCTGCCTCCTGCCGCCGCAGTGGGTGTCATTGCTCCTTTGCACGCCTGTGCAGCTGGGGTCGTCGCTCCACTCTCGGGCTGCACCGGGGAGGGTGGTCGAGGGTGGTCGTGCCGGCCTCCGAGCACTCACCTGGACAGGAACGTTGGACCCACGGGCCCGGAGCTTGCACGTCGGATGACGTGCGATTGGGGGGGGGGGGGGGGGGTGTTATGTCACATGACCGCACAGGGAGTTCGCCACATGCGATCCCCGGACTTTATGTTGTCTGTCTAAGTCCCACCCTGTCTAAGTCCCAGCCTGTCTAGTCAGGTCAAGTGTATCCACCTGTTGAGAGTATTTAGATCCCATGTGTTTCAGTGTTCTGTGTCAGTCGATGTTCCATGTCATGTCTGAGTGTACCAAGACCAAGGCCGACTGTCTTCTTTGTATTGTAACCAAGAGTTGGTGGTGGCCAGATCAAATAAGTGTAGGATTGTGCAAACAGTCCATTTCCTGGTGCGGTTGGACATTCTGTGACAGCTTAGCACTCGATCACACAAATCAACACGCCCATGTTGGTGTTGCACTCTGCCACCACTGCGGATATTGATATTTGAACATGCCTTTTGTCTTTCTGTGACCATCTGGAGCAAGTATCTTGAGAGTGGTCCACAGTATCTTGGTTTTGTGTGCTTGTGTTGATGGAAGCCATTTTTGGAGAGCCAAGAAGTAAATTTTTTCAAGGCCACACCCCCAAGATTTAACAAGATTGAAAAAACTCAGGATGTCCTCTGTCAGATATAGTAGGACTTAATGCAGTGGCATGTACAGCCTCAGAGATACAGACCAAAAACAATTGTCCCCTAGACAGGACAAAAATGAATTGCTGGGTCTCAGGAGGATATACATTATATATATATATCTTTTTTTTTTTTGGAAAACTTCTCACATATTTCCAGTGGCATGTAAATAACACATTTATAACATTAACTTATTTTTGCCAAAAAAGTCAGATAGAACCTTATCATTCCTAGAAATGCATCCATAGTAACTAAAATCCGAAATGACTGCAATACACAAATTCTACTAATATATTCCCAATCAATTTAAGGTATATATTGAAAGCATTTCAGATGACTCATGATACTTTAAGAAAGCTCCTTCCACTTCTAACAAAGCTTCCATATTCTCCAATTCCCTGAGCGAGTGCTAGCCCTGCTATAAGGTGTTTCTCCAGCCCTCCCTAAGGCCAGCCCTTCCAACGGAAGAAGGAAACACGTTTGTTCCTTTTTCTTGAGGATCCATTGCATTGAACGACAGTAGAAAAGGGGTGGGGGAGAGGAAGTATGAAAAATCCTACAACTCATGAGATGAGGCCTCGCACTGCTTCCCCATCCATCTCACAATCCTCTCATTCCCATTATGTCCCAGGAGGCTTCATATCTCCACCAAAAACAAAGGCAACAAAGAAATCCCCACTGGAACCTGGCCGTCCTAAGCTGGAATGCTGCTCTCCACGCCCATGATGTAATGAACCTGCAAGGCTTCATCTATTACTTCCCAAAAAAGAAGAAAAAAAAATCCTGTTTCTATTCCACATTCTCTACACTTTTGGGGATGTGCTCTCTATTGACTTCAGGAAGCAAGTTTTTTTTTTCTGCATACTGCAGCGTCTCTTCCTCTTTCTCTCTCGGTCTAAGCTCAGAGTTGGAGTCTGCTCACACCGGCTCGGCTCTCGCACCCACTCTCCTGCAATGAGCACTATTCCCAAGGTGCGCTCTTTCCAAGTAATTGCCCTGTTTTTCCGAATGCACTGGATCCGGCACCATACTGATGCTGCGCTTTAATTTGCGGGTAAATAGGCTTTCTGCTGAGTTTAAAGCCGTGGTGCCCACTGGGGGAATTAGCCGTGAAGAGGTATGGGGAGCCTGGGAGAAATCATTAGGAAGAGGAGGCACCTTGTTTCTGGCTGTGCATCGAGGAAAACAAGCAAGAAGGGTAATGCTGCAAACACGGCTCATGGCAGAAAGTAGGCTGACCCGCACACAATGCTCTCATCACATTTCACCCAGTGAACGGCGCTGCCAATCAACAGCCTGGGTTTCAGCAAAACATCTACACTGGTACAGACAGTCCCGCTTTTGCATGAACAGCCGCACAAGATCGCATTAAACCTAATTCACAACTGGATTAGTGTAAACAAATTAAGTATGCTAGAAATGATCACATTATTTAAGACTCTAAACCCACACAAACGCTGAAATGATTTTCCACTGAACACATGCACACAGAAAAAAAGTGTGCAGAAAGACCTAAAGGTAAATGTGTTGCATTAAATATTTTCTCAACAGTGGTTAAAACACATGTGTATCAACCCTGAAGCTTAAAAGATATTGTTAAAAATGTACAAACAGTTTTAATATTAATGTCTATTGTTTCATAAAGAATTATTAAGACAAAGTGTCCCACAGCGAGCCGAAGGTTCAGATACAACTCCAGGCTCTGTAAACTCTGGCAGAGACAAAGTCTTTTGAAACATGGGAACCATCTGTGACTCAGATCCCCGAGGACGGCCTTTTGGGAGTGCTCAGTTAATTAACCACAATGCAACCTACATGTTATCTTTCAAACATACAGGAAACATTAGCAACTGTGTGTGACCTAAAGCGCACAAAAGAGTGCAGGGCCATTCAGTAAAGTTCTGAGGTGGATAAAAACCTGCTCAAATGCATTCAGGTGAAATGTTACTTGACATTTTCTCACAAATTCACTTCATAGGGACATATAGCTGCTTTTCAGCAGCCGTACACAGTCGAGATATTTCGTGGATCGTTTCCATGTGCTGTATTTGTGCCGTGAAGTCACATTTGGAGTAGGCGAATTGTAATAATTAAAACAGACATATCAGGAACAGCGGCGTGCTAATAATATGTTCAAATGAAACAAGAGCACACCCAGGCCTTCTTTGCATGGAATCACTTTGAAATAAAAGACAGAATATCTCATGAGGATAAATGCATTGTAATGAGGTAAAAGAAAGCTAAAAATACGGTTGTAGTGAAATGAATTAGATGCTTCTTGTCTGTTCAGTTGGACTAATGATGTTGGAACATTCCAGCTTTATTGAAACAATCATAGGAACTATGTTGGACTACTTTTTATCACCTTAAAATGATTTCCAAATAAAAAATTTTTTTTAAGTTTACATTTTTTTAGCCATATGGAAACCGTGACTTTTTATTTTATTTTATTTTTTATATTACCCCAGTTTTTCCCAAGATCACACAACACAGATTTGCCATCTTGATCTAATTAATGTCATTTTTTAAATAATTTTATTTCACGTTTACAAACTAGGCCAATTTAGGGGGTTTTGTTTACTCCTTTTTCAATAACTGGTTTAAAGCACTGAATAAACACAAACCTATATTAAACCTATAAAATACACTCTTCTCACTGTTGAAGCAGAAGTACACATTGCATTTGGGGAATCTCACTCCAAGGTTTTTGTGCCTTCCTTCCCTTGCCATCATCTGAGGCTAGTGATCAATTCAGTCCAACTGGGTACTGTCTGATAGTACAGGTGTGTCACTTTTCGAACTGGACATCATTTCTGTCCCTTCCACTTCATCCAGGTTTAATTTTGCCTGGTCTTGCTGTCTGCTACATGTGTTTTTATTTCATCTTTTGTGGGAAAACTCGATCTTTGACACCATCCTTCCATAACAGTCTATCATGTGGAACTCTATATGATGGGACAATTTCATAGTAAAGGGCAGTTTCCAGATAATCTACACCACCCATATCGCTGTTGTCTTGTCCCAGCTCTTGATCGCTGTAGCTGGTTTGCTGTTGATGTGCTCAGGAAGGTGATAGGATTGTTAAACCATTTTACACCTTTGTGGTCTCCATCTCACCACAGACGCCTCATTCTTTGGCCTTTATCAACTTGTCTTCTATGAAGGTGCACCCAACAAGCTGATTCTGCCGGACAATTCCCACACTGTGGATTTCAGATTCCTCCAGAGACACCCGAAGACCAGTCAACATATCCATACACCTACAGTATAAAGGTGGGGAGGCTGCGCACCTGCCCTTTGCCCCCTGATGTCCATAGTGCCCTTCTAGAAAAGGCTTCTTTGAGGGTTGTACAGTACGACAATATTGTCACACGTTCTATGGGAAATTTGCACGACAGAAGACACATATTGTCACGTGCCCAGCTGAGCGCGCGACATAGCGTGGCGGCCGTCGCGCGGCCACGTGCTTGTTTTGTTTCCTTGTCTGGTGACGCACGAGTTATGTTAAATGTTTCCAGCTGTTCCTCGTCTGTCTTTCCTTGATTTCTAAGTGTTTAAATACCCACTTGTTTCCGTTCTGTGTTGTCGCTCGTTGTTTGTATGTCAGTGTGTTTATGTCTATGTCTATGTATGTGTGTGAGCGCGCCTGTCGTGGCATGTGTTTGCTGTATGTTTAAACCCGGTCTTTGTTATGTTTGAAATAAAAATTAAGAAACGAGAAAAGCGAAGCCTCGCGTTTGTGTCCGCACCCCGGAACCCCACCGTGACAGAACGAGCGACCTTAAAAATGAACACAGCGAGGATGTCCGCGGAGAAGGTGTTGGCAGAGAGCGCGGAGCACCAGCGCTGGATGGCAGAGCTTGCCCCTTTTGTAGCGCTGGCCTCCATGAGCACAAGACCGCTCCGCGCCAGGGAAACCGAGGGCTGGCGCCTCGTCGGCATTGAAAGCCAGACGAGGCAAAAGCGGATCAACAGCCTAGCCGCCCGCATAGCAGTGTTGACCGCGGCACAGCGGCTCGCCCACCCCTTAACGCTGCCCACCGCCGAAGACGTCCCGAACGCCCTCGGACGCCGCTGGAGGCGTGGCCGAGCACCCGGACGCCATCAACGGCCTGGAGAAGCCCCCGAACGCCGATAATGGCGTGGATGAGCTCCCACACGCCATTGGAGGTGTGACCGAGCCCACTGGAGGCGTGGCCGGGCTCCCGGACGCCGTAGGAGGCGTGGCAGAGTTCCCTGACACCGCGGAGGGTGGCCCCCGGGTGTCCTACTCTGCCCTGCCTCCAGCCCCCAGGGAGGACGTCGTAGCGCCGTCCCCGGGCTTCGGGGACGACGACGTTCCTCCGCCTCCCGAGCATGGGGAGGACGTCGTAGTGCCGACACACAGCTGAGCAGCAAATGTAGAGATGGTGAGTTTATTGTGTCTAAAATCGATCAGGATGACTGCTTGTACTGTATGTTGTCACGTTATATTTATAGTGTTATACATTAGACTAGTGCAGCATTAGATTACGCAACATAGGTTTACTGGTGTCCTTGTTCCGGGTCCCATCAGTGATACAGGGGATGGGCTTTGTTTTTGACCCGCACCTGCAACAAGCCCACACCTGCTTGACCCGATTTAAAATGATAAAAGTACTGACCCTGATCCGATCCAAACCCACTAAAACACAAACTGTGTAGGCGTACTGGTAAAGTGTTTCACAATTCACTCAGTTGTGGTGACTAGCTCGACAAACTTCTCCCATGCTCTTTTTGGCCCTCTTTCTTCTTTATTTTTATTTCGTTATTTTTGGAGCTGTGCCCTCTTGAGTTCAAACAAGTTTGCCGTTTCAACCCTTAATATGTTTGAAATGGTCTTCTGCAATATTTTTGACCACAACCACAAAAAATAATTATTTTAACCAGAGCCTACCCGACCCGTGAGTAAAACTGCATCTCACTATCTCCGTCTCTGTATAGTGTTGCTGTTGCAGCTTGAATTTGTATTCAAACCCATGTGTTTTATAGTTTGTTTGCAATTTACAGTTTTCTCGAATGTGTATTTTACTGTTTAAGAGTACTAGGCTCTTGTACAGTACAGTATATTGTGATTAATTTGTATGTTCTGTTTAAATATTGGTTGCTATAGTTCTGTCACAAACTCCCTCTCTCACGCGACGAGCGCCACTTCCGTGTTTTGTGTGTTTGCTTTGCCATGTGCCTTTGTTTATGTTTTCACATGTGTCTTTGCTTTGGTTTAAGTCTTGTCCACGCCCCTGTTCTGTCATTGGTTAATTACCCTGATTGTTTTGCCTGTTTCGTGTTAGCCCTCTAATTAGTTTGTGTATTTAAACCCTCCTGTTTCATTGTCTGATCTTGAAGTATTGTTGTATGTTATGCCTTCAGTGCCTAGCTTTTTTCCCCGTGTTCCTGTACTGGATCATGATAGCTGTATCTTCCGGTTTTGACCCTTGCCTGTTCTTTTGGTTAACGAGTATGGCTTATCCTGTGTTGAGACTGTCTGTCTGTAAATTGACCTATGCTATGGATTACGACTATAATTTCTGGATTTGCCCCAATAAACTCACCACGTTTACGCACTTGTGTCCTGCCTCTACATGTGCATACCGCACATTACAGTTCACCAAGTTATGCTGTAGGTGGTGTTTAAAATCTAGATCCATGTGCCCCTTTAACTTTGAGCACCTGCCCCTCTGCACGGCCCTGAACATAACCAAAGCACATCCATGCCTCATGTGCCTCTGTATCTGATATATCTAAAAACATACTAATGTTTTACATATAAGGAAAAATGGTAAAACATTAATATAAATGCTGCCTAAAATGAAAGTGCAAAAAACTGTCAATGTAGTTCTTCTTTGGAGTCGTTGTAGTCACTGCAATCACTGTGGATTGGAATTTTCTTTGCACCCCACTGCTCATATGAGATACTCCATTATGAGATAATCCATTACTTACAATGTTGCCAACATACATATTTATTTTTTATTTTATAATTAAATGAATAATTAATTAAATAATTGTGAAAACAAGGCCTAAACAATGGAAAAAAATACTACAATAAAAAAAAATATATATATATATATATATATTTATTAAAAATAAATATTCAGTGAGTACTTTTCCTGAACATCAAAAATATGCAGATGTTTTTGAAATGTCAGATTTGAGAAGCTCTTTTAGGGTGACTCAAGTTATGTGTTTTAGTGCAGAAAAGAGGACAACCGAAAGAGATTTAAAATGTCATGTAACTTTACCAAAGCACATAATTGGTATAATTGAATTAATCCACCTACACAAAAAGGCAAATCAGGAAATAATTTTTTTAATTCAGAGAAACGGTATGTTGCCATATGGCAATAACATGCAGTAGCCGAGCAGCATCCCAAAGGTGGATATTCTGCCTAAACACATGCGGGGACGAGCCAAGCATAACTCTTACACATTCACACACATTGGCTCCCCCTTCCCACAGGTAACAAGGAGCACAGACACGTAATGTCATTTTAGGAGTTTAACTTTAGATTTGTTTCTAGAGAGACTGTGACAGGCGGCCTCTCCCTGCATGGAATGCTGCTTTAAAAAAAAAAAAAAAAAAGTTTAATCTTCTGATTTCCATTCCCAAAAGTGGGCGACTATGACAAATGCAACACTGATGGACGTCACCATGTCATAAGCACAGCACTGGACGATTCCCAAATGCTGTGCACACCGCACACAAATACAATACCCACTCATTCTAATGCTTGATGGCTGAATGACAGCTTTCAAGAGAGTTAGCGTCCCCCATCGTCAATTAGGAGCAAACCTCATTGACACGCATAAAACCAAGCCGTCCTGCGGTTGTGGCAATTGCAGCCATGACAGTTTATCATTATCCATGAAAACTACTGGGTTTTGCAAGCACTATGCTTTTTCAATGGCCTTCCTCAACTGGAGAGTCACTCCATTTTTGTGTTTATTAGTTTGCACATGATTTTTTTTCTTCCAGGGCCACACATTCATTTCACTTTAACTCTCTGAAACGCAAGCATTAATTATGTTTGGAATATAATTATGTTGGAATTTTTCTCCTATCATTTTAGCAGACTTCTTGTCAATAAAATTGTAACGTGTGTAAAATTGCATTTGTTTTCTACATTCTTCTACCATGGGTTTTTATGGTAGCAAAATTCCACCACCGTTTTTAAGTCCACATCTTTACTTGGTTATCAATCCCGTTGCCTGTCAGTTCAGAAAGCTTTTAGGGGCGTGGCTTTGAAGGGAACACTGGATGAGGGGCTGTATTTGTTTGGCGTTTCAAAACAGCTAGCTTC